>PVJC01006159.1:0-56095 GCA_004026665.1 Murina feae | reverse complement strand
CTAGAGTTGTTTCAGTGGGGCTTTTATGCTCACTGCATCTGCCCTGAGTGTGTTCCTTGTGGATCTGTTTTGTTTAGGTTAGTCCCACTCTGGCCACTGGGTGGGGCTGGCTCCTGTATCTTTAAGGAGGTGTTGAGTTAGCCTTTGCCTTAGGCTACTCAGTCTTTTATCTGCAAAAGCCTCTGATGCAGCTTGGGAGGGGCAGGGCCTCGGCGAGTCTGCAGGGCAGGGCTGAGCAAATAGCTATGGCGCTTCTCAGCCCTGCGCTGCGAGACACCAGGTCTCTGTGTCCCATGGTAATTGCTGCGAGCAACGCTGAGAGAAACCCACTTTGGATTTCCTCCTGGTGCCAGTCAGTCCCCCTTCTCCGGGTGTCTGGGTCCTCAGAAACTCGCCTGGAACTGGAGTTCAGAGCCGCTGGGAACTTGTGGCTCTCTCCGTTTTGGAAAAGAACCGCAACCTCCGGCGCCAGCCCTTTCCCCGAGCCCCGTGCGCGTGCCTCCGTACCTCTGTACTTTGCTTCCGCCGCTCCTCTGAGTCTCAGACTCTTTTCTGGTTGTAGGATTTTCACTCAGCCAGCCTTCCTGTGGGCGTGAGTGGTGTCCGTGTGTTCTTTTCGTGTTTTTTCTGAAATAGTTTTTCACGGCTGCAGTTACGGTGTTTACCTTATGCCGCCATCTTGCTGTCTCTGAATTAGGTTATTTAATATGTGAAAATCTCTACATCCATATAAACATACACCTTATGAGAAAAAAGAAAGCATCTTCCTCTTTACCAGTTCCTGCTAGTATTTAGAAAACCTGTGAACCAAGTTGGGAAGGAACCAGTTATCTTGGAGAGGTGATGTTTCCTTAGACAAGGGTGGTGATGGTAAAGATGATTAAGTTCGACAGCAGGTTGGTTAACCAAGTGTAATAGAGCACATTGAGTAATCTATATATAGCAAGGCATAATCTGCTAGAGGACACCATCAATTAGCTATTTTCACTTATTCTATTTTTTTTCTACTGAAATAAAATCATTTTCATTTGGTCTTATAATATGGTTTTCTGCTTATGTTTAAAAGCATATAGACAGTCACAATATTTCATATTTGAAAGATTTGATGCAAAAGGAATTGGAAGGTTTATAGCTTCATAGTTCAGTTTCACTGACATTTTCTCTTCTTTCTTCATTTCTGATGGGTTGGCTTGGTGCAACACCCGTCCAATTTATAGCCAATTTATTCAAATCACTCATGTTGTCTGGGAAAAAGGTAATATCAGGGATATGGTTTAAAAGGCATGGTCTTCCTGAAAACCTGTCAGAGCCCTCGAAAGGTCAGAGCCTTTTTTTTTTTTAATTAAATTTATTGACTTTTTACAGAGAGGAAGGGAGAGGGATAGAGAGTTAGAAACATCCATGAGAGAGAAACATCGATCAGCTGCCTCCTACACACCTCCCACTGGGGATGTGCCCACAACCAAGGTACATGCCCTTGACCGGAATCGAACCTGGGACCTTTTAGTCCGCAGGCTGACGCTCTATCCACTGAGTCAAATGCCCAGCCTTTGATCTGCCAGCTGAGCGTGAGGAAGACAGAGTGGGAGCCTCCTTAGCACCCTGACGTCTCTGTCCTGATGCTGAACCAATGGGTCATTTCTATCGAACAAGTCGAAGTTGTATCCAGTTACTTCACCACCAGCCTTGGAGAAACACGGAGTGCTTCATCGGCAAGAAACAGTAATTCTACAAAACCCTCCGGAGCGGGGGATTGGTTGGCAGGAAACAGAAAACTAGTTGGAAACAGTTTGATGGAGCCAGACAGCCATGGGTGGGCAGATGGGCAGCCCTTTAGCCCTACTCCACCGGGTGCTGTGTACCTGCACCAGCGGGCCCCTCCTTCCTCACTCCCTCCAGCTTCAAAGCCTCCTTAAGTGCAGCTGGGCCAGGGCTCTTCCTGGCCAGGCAGCTGGGAGCAAAGAAGGTCAAGGAAGCAGAGGGTCCAGGTAGTGGGTTCTGGGACCCCTGCCTCACCCAGCAGATTTCCTGGACCTGGGCTCCATTGCCCTCCCACAGTTCCCAGACCAGGTGGGCTGTTTCCTGCCTCCTTGCCTTCACACCTGCAGTTCCCTCCACCTGGAATGCCCTTCCTCATCCTTCAAATCCTAGCTCAGCTTTCACGCCCCTGGAGAACCTTTCCTGAGTCACTTGGGGCTCCCCCTGCATCCTGCACCCACCCCAGTCACAGCCATTTTCTTGGGGGCTGTGAGGTCTTGGGGTGCTAGCTTTGCCTTTGTACCCCAGCCCCTGGCACAGACAGGTGCTCAGTAAATCTGGAAGGAAGGGAAGGAGGGTGGGAGGGAAGGGAGCAAAGAAACACCTCATAGGACTGGAGAGGATCCGGACTGTGAGCACCTGGCACAGGGCTGGGCACCAAGCAAAGCCCACTCACTCCCTTCCTGCCGCCTCCACTTGAGCCTGGGCTCCAGCACCTTCTGTCTCATCTCATTTGGATTGGCTCGGGGGGCATTCTCCATACCTGCAGGCCTGTGTCTGTTGCCCATTTACGTGCGCTGGGCTTCATAAGGAGCTAGTGTGTTTGGGAGAAAGGCCTCCATTCTCGGAAATCCTGGACTGTGCAAACTTGCAAGGGCCTAAGAGCTCAGCTGGAGCAGAAGTTTCCACACTGAATACTTTCTGCAAACAAAGCCTTAGCTGAGGCCATTATACAAAACAGATGGAAAGCTGCTTGGGGTGAAGTGGCGCGTGTTGAAGGGCCTGTTGGAGTCCCCTTTCCCGTAGCTCTGGGTCCCGGGGAGATGGGGCAGCCAGGAGAGAGGAAGAGAGAGCCCTGGGGAGAGTCCAGTGGCTGGTATTTACTAACCGGCACAGAAGAGCTTCAGTATTTTCAGAACTGGGAATTCATGCCCGTGTGGATGGGCCAACTAACTCATCTTTCACAGTGAGAAGTCAGCCTATACACACAACAATGAAAATACATCCTTGGGAAAAATCATAATAACTTCAGCCTTTAATGCTCTTACAGTTCCTCCCTTCCTTCCTCCCTCCCTCCCTTCCTTCCTTCCTTCCTTCCTTCCTTTCTCTTTCTTTTTTAAATCTTGAAGGGATGTTTTAGGGGAAGTATCTCTTGTCTAGGGGAAATATTGATATGAATTCAGAAATTCCATCAGCTTCTCTTTCTTTTTCTTTTGTGAAATTCAAGTAAAATTAAATTTGTATCTGGAAAAAAAAGGCATGTCCTTCCATCTCCTGCTAGGATGGAATGAACAGATCTTATCATTATTAAGAAGTGGGCTCTTAGATTTGTGTGAGAGATGTGATTAACATTCACTAAAGTTTTCTGGGTTGTCAGGAAATAATGAGAATATCCTAAACTAGATTGTATTCATGTGATGAGCATGTGGCAAGAGCTATTGGGTGACAGATAGTATAAGCTGCGTCAGATTCCATGAGAAGTCAAAGGTCCATTGACCAGGGATAATATCTGTGAGTAAAGAAAGCATCACCCATTTAGATTAGCTCAACATTTAAAAAATGTTTGCACCTATAATTGGGAAATAATATGAGTCCTGAGCTTTTACTAGAAAAATAATGTGTGCTCCTGATTCTATAAGCAATATTTTTGCTAAAAGGAAGTCCCCCCCACCTTCCTTTCTGAAAGCGATTCTTGAAGGTGGAAGTTGGAAGTATCAGTAAGTTAGGTATTAAAAGAATACAGGCTGTTTGTGACTGAAGGCAGCCACTCTAAGTGGCATTCAGAAGTCATGTACTTTCTCTCTCCTTTCATTACAGGGGGCTTTCTAGAAGATGACCATAGAGGACCTCCCAGAGTCCCCATTAGAAGGAGAGTCTTTGATCGGAAGATACCCGCTTTTGTTTTCGGGTTCGGATACCCCCGTGACCTTCTCCATTTCTGCAGCACCAATGCCTTCCGACTGTGGTATGTGAAGTGGCTGACTTTACTGTCTATGAGCTGGTAACCTGACTTCTGTCTTATGCCTGTTTTACGCTCTTACTTTTTCCTAAAACAATTTACCATGGTTTTCATAAAATTGCTAAAGTTTTCCTTTTTCAAAAATACAATTGCTTTTCCTGCCACTTAAACGAAAACATTTCATTTCTGCTGTCAGCATTTTTACTATGTAAACGTTCATTGCATGCGCCATGATGGATTTAGAGGAACTTATTTTCAGGATGCAGTGGTGCTTAGACATCTAGCATTCTTCTGCTATTTGTGTACTTATTTTGGTTAAATATACTGTCTTGTTTACAAAGCCATATACTAAAAAAAAAAAAGAAAAAAATGACACAAAAGCACTGTCAACTAGCCATCTTTAGGGGCCCTGCAGTCTTTGAAATAACACAGTGAATGCTCACTCCTGAAAGGTTCCAAACTCGGGTGACAATGTAACAAGTTTTAGTACACAAGCAAGCCTAATTTGGACTCTGTTTCAATTATCATTGACAATTGTAATTATCAATATATCTATATTAATAAAAGCCTAAGCGACTGTTCTGACCCCATGACTGGCTCGTAGCTATGGCACACACTGACACACAGGGGACAGAGGCTCAATGCAGGAGCTGCCCCCTGGTGGTCAGTGCTCTCCCACAGCCAACCTCCTGCAGCCAGCCAACCTCCTGTAGTCCCTCCCTCCGGCCAACTGGCCCGGATCAGCCCCGATTGGGATTGAGTGAGACGATTCTGATAGGCCCTGATCGCTGGCCAGGCACCTGTGCACGAATTTGTGCACTGGGCCTCTAGTACACAAATAAAATATAGCAAAAGTTATAAAAAGTAGGGAGGGTGAGACCTTTCCCTGGAATGATATTGGATCCTATTTAAATTGGTTCATTTAAATCTCTTTGGTAAACTATAAATTGAGAAGTCTCCTAGTTTTTATCTATTTAGATAAATTTTCCCCAAGACCCTATTTTGTCAGCTAGTTGGTAAAAGAACACCAGGAGTTAAATTTGATAGATTTGTTACATTTCTGACTTGGAGTTTCTCAAGTAAAATATTGGGTCACCATTTCAAATCATCTTTGGAAGTAGAGATAATACAATTTTTAAATATCAGTAGATATAAAAAATTATGTGATTGGGAATTTGTCCTTCTAGTCATATCCATTCTAATAACTATTCTCTTCCAAGTATGCTGTTTTTATGTGTTCAGACTGTACAGTGATTACCTTGAAATCATGGAAAGTGTTACACAAATCTGTGCCTAGACCCTGGGAGTTATTTGCAGCTTTTACACAAATGGACTGGGTTTATTGTCAAATATAGCAAAATCAGTTATTGGGGAAAAGCATTGAACTAAAGCATTGTTCCTTGCTTATGACTCTTATCTAATTCTATTTTGAGTCATAATTATCTTATTTCCTTTCCTAGACTATATAAGTCTTTGGGATGGGACAGGAATCATGTTTTGTTTTCATTGATCTCTTTAGGGCTAATATAGTCATTTATTGATTAGTTGCTCAGTTGGTGTTGAATAAATACATTGAATGAAAGGTGACAATAGATATTGACCCTTTTGTATAACTGAAATTAAACATTGTCTATATTATTAGGATAATAGATTCTTAGAATCTGAATGGGCCTATAGTTGAACTTTCCCTATTCACTTTCCAGCCTAGAAAGTCTGTTTTCAGAAGCTCTGACAGACATCCATTTAGCCGCTTAGCCATCTTCAACAGTGGGAAACTGACTCGATGACTTACCAGCTGTGTGATCTTGGGCCTATTACTTATTTTCTCTATCCCCTTGTTTCTTTTTTGATCAAATGAGAATAATAACACCTATCTTATACATTGTTAATGAGGATGAAATAAGGTAACTTACATAAAAGTGTACAGGGTGGGGCAAATGCAGGTTTATAGTTGTTTGTATGGGAAATCTATATATATAAAAGCCTAAGCAATCATTTGACTGTTCGATTGGTAGCTATGATGTGCACTGACCATCAGGGGGTAGATGCTCAGTCCACAAGATGGAAACATGGGACAGGCTGATGAATCTCAGAGGGAAGCAGGGAGTGGGGAGGGCGGGAAGAGATGAACCAAAGATCTTACATGCATACTAGAGGCCCGGTGCATGGATTCGTACACCAGTGGGGTCCCTCTGGCTGGCCTGCGGGGATCAGGCTCTTCGACATCCCCCAAGGGGTCCTGGATTGTGAGAGGGTGCAGCCAGGCTGAGGGACCCTGCTGGTGCACAAACCCATGTACTGGGCTTCTAGTAATACAATAATTAACAAGAATAAACTCTGTTTCATGTACTCTTAACTGTAAACCTATGTTTGCTCCACCCTGCATGTAACAGTACCTGGCACCTATGAAAGCACTTAGTGAGTGTAACTTATTATCATTATTATTTAAATGATTTCTGCTATTTGCCATTACCTCAGGATATAATTACTGAAACATTGACGCATGCTTCAGTATTTATTGGGCTCACCATTATTCTTCTTGGTTCAAGTATTCCTGCTTATTTCTCCTACATTTATTCTCTAGGTCTTTGCTAGTCACAGGGTGGTTCTTAGTCTAGTAGCATTGGCATCTCTGGGAGCTTGTTAGGAATGCGGTCCCAGGCCCCACCTGAGACTTACTGGATTAGAATCTGCACTGTAACAAGATCCCTAGGTAACTCCTATCTACATTAATGTTTGAGAAGCTCTTACACAGATGAACAGTAGAATAATTTTGTCCGGCTCCTCCTACAAATAAATCCTGGTGAGATTTTGATTAGAATTGAAATTATTTTAAATAACATTCTTGGGAAAATTGATAGCTCTCAATATTCTGTCTTCTGATGCAGGGATATAATGTGTCTCTCTCCAGTTAAGTCTCCCCCTGCCCTTCAGTTTTCTTTAAGCCTCGCAAATTTATTGGCATGTTTGCTACTTTTATTGTTTTTGTGTATTGGTTTTCCCATTGCATTTCATTTTTAAAAAAAATAAGAAATTTTTACAAATGCAAAGAACAGTGATAGCAAAAA
Source organism: Murina feae (assembly GCA_004026665.1). NCBI lineage: Eukaryota > Metazoa > Chordata > Mammalia > Chiroptera > Vespertilionidae > Murina > Murina feae. The sequence goes on along the minus strand of PVJC01006159.1, from coordinate 49,090 downwards.
TGTATACCATACATATCCACCATCAGAATGAACAAATATTAGCATTTTATTGTATTTCCTTTAGCTCTTGTTTTTTTATTAAAATAAATAAAACTCTAAAGATAAATCCCCTCCATTTTCCTTTCTGATCCAATTCCCCTTGCTCCTGAGGTAACAACTGTCTTATATTTAGTGTGAATATTCCAAATCTTATTATTATACTTTTACTACAAATATGTACCTATAAACAATATGCATTTTTGTTGTGTATGTTTATAATTTTATGTAAATGATTGATATTGTATATTATTCTGCAGCTTAATTTATTGATCAATGTCTTTTGAGACCTATTTTTATAAATTCATGGCTTAGATGCCTGATTCATTTGTTTAGTTGTGAACTTACTCTTCATGACACATTTATGTTTTTAGAGGTGAAAATGTTGATCAGACCTGACAAATTTTAACTGCCTTAGAAATAATTTTTGGAAAGTTTGGGGTTTAAGATCAGGGTTTGCACACTTATGTTTTTGTTTCATCTATAATAAATTATGGAATGGTAAATCAAAATCTCATTCCTACAACAACTCAGGAATACCTCATACTCTTTGGCAATTTTGACTTTGTTTTTGAGAATTGCTTAAGGTATAAAAATCTAAGTTTTCTAACATCTAAAAATAATGGAGTTATTTAAGCTCTGGTCTTATTGTTTAGTATTTTCAATATGTTTATTTGCAACTTTGAATAAATTTAATTTACACCTTTTATTTCAGAGTTCTCTTTCTTTGATCCGAATGATACATCATGCCAGGAAATTCTCTTTGATCCCAAAACTTCTGTATCAGAATTGTTTGCCATTTTAAGACAGTGGGTTCCTCAGGTCCAGCAGAACATTGACATTATTGGGAACGAGGTAAGAAATTATCACATTTCAAGCTTTACGTGGTGAGGATTGTTAATCCCATAGATCTCCCCCCTCCCCCCCCCGCCATCTAAATGGAAAGATGGTGATAAAGGGGAGACCTTTTAAAGAGTATGATGTTTGTTCTTTGTATTTCCAGGTTTTCACTGTGGTTAAATAGTTAGTACTATAAATTCTTTCCATTATTCCCTCATGCTCTTCACTCTCTTACCTGTGAGATTCTGACATTGGAGACTCTTCACAGGAGCAGGCGTTTTTGGTACTTTCTTGTATAAATTAATTTTGTAAACTTAGAGAAATTCTTTCATGAGGGTGTTTGATTACTATCATGTTTTATATATACTTTTGGGTAGTTTGTTAAAGATCTAGGCTTAAATATAATTTAAAAATATTTTTTGGCCCTGACTGGTTTGGCTCAGTGGATAGAGTGTCAGCCTGTGGACTGAAGGGTCCTAGGTTTGATTCCAGTCAAGGGCATGTACCTTGGTTTCGGGCACATCCCCAGTGTAAGGTGTGCAGGAGGCAGCTGATCAATGTTTCTTTCTCTCTCATCGATGTTTCTAACTCTCTATCCCTCTCTCTTCCTCTCTGTAAAAAAATCAATAAAATATATTGAAAAAAATTTTTTTTAAGGCAGGATGAAAGACCAGTTGGGTCCTTGACCAGCATATTATCACATTGTAGGAAGAGAGAGCTCATACTTTTTTCAAATACCATTATACCCATGAGAAATAAAATTTTGCTTACTCTTTGAGAGGTTAAGGGACATATTTGGAATGCCAGATTACCTTGTAATACTCTTTATAAATTTCCTTCAGTTGATTGGCAGGGTCAGTTTTCATTCTTGTTGGGTGCAGACTTAAGATCTCTCCTCAAAAGAAGCCAGTTCTGTCTCTACCTGTTGTTGAGAACTAGTCCAGAAAAGGCAGGCTCCCTTGTTGCCAGCATTGGTTTGAAGTCAGTGGACTTCAGTCGTCATCGTCATCATCACCTCTTCCTGGGTTTCCTCAGATTCTTAAGAGAGGCTGCAATGTGAACGACAGAGATGGACTGACAGATATGACCCTTCTACATTACACTTGCAAGTCCGGAGCTCACGGCATTGGTAAGTGTGTGGTAGATCTATTAGTGGCTTAGGACATCTGTGTTGGTGCCTCTACAACCCGGGAGAGGACCTGGCTCTGATGACCACATTCCCTGAACAGGCGAGGATTTAGTTAGGTCCTTCCAGAAACTTGTTGCCTTTTCTTCCTTTTCTCAAGGTGGTCTTAGCAGCCACCTGGCACCTCCCAGCCTTTCTGGATCCAAGCTCAGTTTTCTAGGCAACCCAACCCCTAAGACCCCAGGCTTCAGGCCTGTCTGGTGTCTGTTCCTACATACATAACATGGACTCATATTTTCCAAAATTGGTGTTTTTCTTTGTTTTCCCATTGTATAAACTTGCTTCTGTTATTTAACTGTTGTGACCGTCTCCCTGTGTTTCCATCGTCTGATATATATAGTGCTTCCTAAGCTATTGATGGTGAAGGATTCTTTTTTTTTTTTTTGCTATCATGGACTGATACTTTTATAAAATGAAATAATAGAAAAATGAAATAAAGATATAAAATACATTCCAAATAATTTTCAAAAGGCATAAAATGATATTTCAATTAATACACGCCTAAGAAATGATTACATAGGAAAAAAGAAAATGTTTATAAAAAATGCAAATTAAATTAAATTCTGGGAGCGGCAGTAGTCCACGCAGCCCGCTCTGAGTAGCACTGGTCCAGTGTGTTGTTTTTGCTGGCTGTATAGTATTCCATTCGATGGATGTCTCCTAATTTATTTAACCGATTTCTTATTATTTATACTTTTAGGTTGTTTCAGAATTTTATTCATAACTTAAAAATGCTGTGATGAACATCTTCACAGCTAAGTGTTTATCCGTGTCGCTAAGTATTTGCTTTTTTTCTTAGACTAAATTCCTTATAAGTGAAAGCTTTGAGGTATAAGTGTATATGCAGTATATACTATTTGCTTTGGCATTTTAAATGAGGTAGAGGTTAGCCATTCACTGGAACTTAAATTTGTACTAAAGAAAAATAATTTAGAAAACCTTCCTTAGGTGATGTTGATACAGCTGTAAAATTTGCAACTCAACTGATTGATCTGGGAGCGGACCTTAGTTTGCGGAGTCGCTGGACGAATATGAATGCTTTGCATTATGCTGCTTATTTTGATGTCCCTGAGCTTGTGAGGCTGATTTTGAAGACGTCCAAACCGAAAGGCAAGTACTATAGGATCACCATTAGCCGTTACTAATTGAACGTTTTATTAGTGGCCTGAAAAGCGATCATTCAAAGAGTTTTTTCCTTCTAGTCCATCTTGTTCCACATGCCCTTCCATCTCATTTTTTTAAAGAACAGTTTAAAATTTCGGTAGTGAAGGTTAGTTACTATTCTTTCACAAAAAGGCTTAGTACAAAGAGATACCAAATAAGAAGTGTTCTCCAGGTTTTTATCTCTCTGTGAATTTTCCAGTATAACATGGATTTTATAAAGTGTAATTGAATCTTTGTGCTATATAATTCTTTTGCCCTATTTGTGTAGCCAGAAATAGAGCAATACAACGTTGAGAGCTAAGCATTGAAATCATAAAGAGTATTAATTTTTAGGTGGTATTCAGTTCTGAAATTCTGTGATTCTATGAAAGGTTAACTTTTTATCTGGCCTTTTTTTTTTTTTTTTTTTTTGTCTTCCTGTCTTGAGGTTGATATCCTACACATGAGAATGTGTCTAAGTTACAGCCCTCGTGTTTTGACTTTTCCTCTGGTTGTCTCAGGGGTCGGTTTTCTTTTGAGGGAATTAGGAAACAAGTGCAGTACTTAAAGGCAGTGTTTCCTCATTTTGAGAGGACTTGGCTTAGAGATTCAGTAAATAAATTTCCCAGACTGTTTGTTTCTAACCTCTGCTTTGTACAAGTGTCCACTTTCTCTTTCGCTTATACCTGTTCGCTTTTTGAATAATGGTGGGAGGAATGCCTCTCTTGATAATACAGTGTCTTTAATAACGCAGGAGAGTTTGTCTTGAACACATCCTGTTGGTCTTAGTTGCAGGTGAGGCATGTGGGGTGGGGTGATTAGATGAAGGTAGGATCACCAGAACCAGAGGTACAGTAAACCCTTGTTTAAGGTGACCAGATTTTAACATTGGTAAAGCGGGACACCATTGACCAGGGGGGTTCTTTTTAAAAATTATTATTACTTAAAATATTACAAAGAGTAGTACATATGTCTCTTTCCAAAAATCGGGACTTTTTTAAAATGCCGCGGGATGCGGGACACATTGTTAAAAATCGGGACTGTCCGCCAAAAGCGGGACGTCTGGTCACCTTACCCTTGTTGTAGAAAACATTCAAAATAGGATTCCCAAATCGGGAGGATTTCTTGTTTCTAAGTATAGGATCATGATAATTTTATTGAAAGTTATTAAAATGTCCTTAGAATTGCAAGATTTTATGTCTTATTCTGAAGTCCAGATTCATTTGTTGAATAAAGTATTATGAAAGAGCACAATATATAGACATTTATATTTTTAATTAGTTTTTAACTTCTTGGTGTGAAAAGTCTGCTTTTTTTTTTTTTTGTTTGTGTGTGTGTGTGAAGGGTCAGATAGTAAATATTTTAGGCTTTTTATGGTTTCTGTTGCAACTACCAGATTCTGTAGTTGTGGCATGAAAGTAGCCATAGAGAATATATAAATGAATGTGTGTGGCTATGTTCCAATAAAACGTTATTTACAAAAACAGATGGTGAATTTGATTTGGCTCATGGGCGGCTGTTTTCTGGGCCTGACCTAACCCCTACTACCTCATTGTAGTCCTCCTGGTAAATAGATGAGAGGTTTAATGAGAGATTGTGTGAAGAAGGTTGTCTCCACATACATGAATTATTGCCATTAATTGCTTTTAAATATAATTCTTTTTAAAAAATATATTTTATTGATTTTTTTTTTTACAAAGAGGAAGGGAGAGGGATAGAGAGTTAGAAACATCCATCAGCTGCCTCCTGCACACCCCTTACTGGGAATATGCGTGCAACCAAGGTACATGCCCTTGACCGGAATCGAACCTGGGACTCCTCCAATCCGCAGGCCGACGCTCTATCCACTGAGCCAAACCGGTTAGGGCTGCTTTTAAATATAGATTAGTTTGTGATCGTTAGAAAGCCGATGATGACATTAATCCATTTTATAATGAAATTTTATTGTGCTAAGAACATAATTGGTTAACCAGATGGTAATATGAAAATTTTGTTCCATTAGCAATTTTGTCCCATTGTGAAATGTTGCTTCTGGTGGGTTAAGTCTCAAAAATTGGCTAATAAAGCTCCTTCCTCCAGCGTCCCTCCACGTCCCCAGACTGCCCCCTTTTACATTATACTTCGCAAATTTAAAGATTTAGTTAATATGCGTGTGATGTTTGGTTGCAGATGTGGATGCTACTTGCAGTGACTTTAATTTCGGAACAGCTCTGCACATTGCCGCTTATAACCTGTGTGCAGGCACCGTGAAATGCTTATTGGAGCTTGGAGCAAATCCCGCATTTAGGGTAAGAAGTTACATTAAAAGAAGTTAACCACCTAACATTATCTCCCAGTAGAGAGTTGAAACTAGATGTTGTTTTTGAACTCTGTGAATGCAAATGATTTATATTTGTGTGTCCCTGTAAAGAGTAATGATGTTAATTAAACTTCATCTCAAATAAAGGTGAGCTTCAGCCCCTGGGATTGAGGCATCACAAACCTGCTTCCATTCAGTAACAGGAAATGCTCCTTCAGGTGTCCTCATCTTTGAGTTTAAGGATCTTTCACTTGGGCTTTTGATGTATTGATAAATGTTAACTGTCAAATACAAATGCATATATTCAGGTTATATTTCTGTGTTAAATTATATTTTAAACTCTTTCGGAAAGAAATTTTTTATCCCAAACAATTTTGAAAGATGCGCATTTCAAAATGGAGTGGACTTAAAAAAATCAGATTAAAGGGAAAAACGTATTTTTTTCGTGGTAATGTACTGATTCACAACGTTACCGCACAGGTTGGATCTCATGAACTTAAGTCCTTTGGTATTTATTCTCTTGTCTTCACGGCAGTGGCTCATATTAGTGCCACTGACAGGGGTTCTTCCCGGGGCCTCTGCCTGCCCTTGGAGGGGTAAGGGTGGGGAATGTGTGAAAGAGCCTCCTCTTTTCCTTCCTTCCCTGTGTCCCTCCCCCACTTCACTCCTCCCTGCTGCTTTGCCACTTTTCTTTCTGTTTAACCTCATCAGTTGGTTAATTAACCCTTCCCTCCCTCCCTCTCTCCCCTCCCTTCCCTATTGTTTATTGGGCACTGGGAGAAAACGACAATAAATGAGGTAAAAGTCTGTCTTCAAAGACAATAGAGTCTAGAGGGGAGGGTGGACAAGTAAGCAGTCAGTTTTGCTGTATTGTGTTGAGTTGAGTGGTAGAGGGGTGGGTGTGTGTGTGCACAGAGGGCCTATATTAAGGAGGGGTGTCTGGCAAAGGTGACAGTGAGTGCTCAAACCTAGTTAAAATTAACCAGGTTCATACAGGAAGGAGGTGAGGAAACCATTTTAGGCACAGACAGTATAGCATGAGCAACGGCTAGGAGATGATAATTCAGTTTGGCTGGAATGTGAGGGTGAGCGTGTTTGCTTTTGCTAGTAAACTGTTGACAAAGCTCCGCTAGTGGAGAGAATATTTAGAACGTGGTAAGATGCAGCTGTTGGCGGTGGTGAGAAAGGCACCAGGTGTGAGACCACTGGAGCCAGACCAGACCTGGGTTCAGCAACCTCGGTTCTTGAGTTCTGGCCAGGAAGGAACTCAGAGCCAAGACTCACACTACAAGAGAACATTTATTTAGAAAGCAATAGACGTAGAAGTGAGTGGTAAAAGGAATGGGCTTAGGTAACAAGTTACCGAGGCAAAAGAAGGGGTCTGGAGCTTAGGAGAGGAAGGTAATGGTAATGCGCCTGGGAGTGGGGGTGGAGAAGAAGGGGAGGGGAAAGCATAGGGGTGCTCTCCCAGGTTGACACCAGGGCAGGGGTCGTTAGTGCAGCTGGTCCTGGTGTCAGCCATTCGTCTGGTATTGTTGTTTTTCTGGGCCAGGAGCTGAAACACAACTGAGGCTTAGATGTGTAAGACTTGGGTCAGAACCTCATTGTCCCGGGGGTTTAATGCTTAAGGGCTGTTCTCCAGTCCCCTCGTTCCTTCCCCCTCCAACATGTAACTAGCAACATGCCCGGGAAGGAAAGGTCAGGGAGTGTTTGAACGGCAAGATCAGTGATAGGAAAGGTCAGGGAGTCTAAACCTTATGACCAGAGACACCGAGGGGAGGGCCTTGTTTTTCCAGTTTTGCCTGTTGGCTAGGCACCCGGGGCTTTCTGCCCTGGTGATGATCTATTGTACCTCGCCCACATCCTTGCTCTGCTCATGTCTGTCTAACTACCTACCACACAGCAAGGTATGTCATTGAGGTAAATTGCCAATTCATGCCAGAAATAATAATAGATTACCATATTTCGAAGTTTAGTACTTAGAAAAAAAAATCAGTCACTATGTGGGTCAGCAGTAGCCCTTGGATCATGCTCTGATAACCACTGTTTCAGAAAAAAAAAAAAAGGAATTCCATAATTAACCATGAACAAGCCTTCTTATGTTAGCATGACATGATCATTGTTATTTGTTTTAATGTTTTTCTTAACAGAAGTTTTAGTTGCTAAATTTTATAGGAATCAACCTAAGTGTGTGACTTACTCTAGAAAGGTGAAGACTTAACAAAAATATGAAATGAAATAATCATTGTACATATAGCTTACAACTTATCAGTATAGGTATTTATTTTTTTAAATTTCCATCTCTTTTTTGCTTTTTATTAAATCTATTGGGGTGACATTGGTTAGTAGGATTATATAGGTTTCAAGTGTACATTTCTATGATACATGATCTTCACATTACATTGCGTGCCCACTACCCAAAATCGAATCTTTTGTCACCGTATAATTGACCCTCTTACCCTTGACTGATCCCTCCAACCCCTTTCCCGCTGGTAGCTACCATACTGCTGTCTGTGTTATGAGTTTTTGTTTGTTTTTCTTGTTTGTTGCTTTCAGTTTTATATCCCACATATAAATGAAATCATATGGTTCTTCACATTTTCTCTTTTTATTGAGTACACTAGAGGCCCAGTGCATGAATTCATGTATGGGTGGAGTCCCTTGGCTTGGCAGGTGACTTGGGCCAATAGGGGCTGTCTCACCCAGTACAGGGGGAGGGACCGCAGGAGGTTGGCTGGGGTGGGGGGGAGCAGGGGGAAGGCTGTGGGAGCATACTAACCACCAGGGGGCAGCTCCTTCATTGATTGTCTGCCCACTAGTGGTCAGTGTATATCATAGCTACCAGCCAGTCATCGGTCATCTGGTCGTCTGATTATAACAGTTGCTTAGGTTTATATATCTATATCTATATCTATATCTATATCTATATCTATATCTATATCTATATCTATATCTATATCTATATCTATCTACCTGTCTATCTATCTATCTATCTTAGTATCTTATTAATATATACATATCTTCATTATACTTTATATTTTTTCTTTGAGATCTGGGATTGAAATAGCCCATCACCATCCCAGAAATGTGATAATATGTTTTCTAATCATATATTTGTTACTGAGCAGGTCTTCTTTGGGCCCCTGTATGTGGGTTCTTGACTTCGTGTAGGAAAGATTCACAGTATGAGTTAATTTTCAGAGCTGGGGACAGTGAAACGAAGGGCTTAAGGTGGAAGAAGCTGGGGACAGTGAAAGAAAGGAAGGGGGACAGTGAAACAAAGGAAGGGCTTAAGGTGGAAGAAGCAACAGAAGAGAGGAAGAGATAAAGGGCACCTTGGAGACAGGGTGAGGGGGTTAGCCTGGGATGAGCTGCCGCTGCCCATTGCTCCCATGGTTGCAACTCTCATGGGATCCCTTAGAGAAACAGAACAGAGAGACAAGGCATGAGGGTGCTCTAGTGAGAGTACATGGGTCCTCTGTCTTTCTTCAGCCTTTGGGAATCCGAGGGGAGGACTCAGGGGAGGGTCTTAATAGAACACTCATTAGCTTTCCAGGGTTCCTTCAATATGTTGAGTCATCAAAACGTGTGTATAGGGGGAAAGGGTTTTTTTCTGATTAGTTTTGTTTTTAAAGAACATCATTGAAGAGGGACCAGGACCGAGGCTGGTCTGCCCTGGGACGGTCTGGAATGTGTGAACCTTTTGCTCCTAAGTGTTCTTGGTTAGGGAAGATAACACCTTGTGATTTGTTAGCTTTTCCTATAAATTGCTCAAATTGTTTGGCCTGGTTTAATTATTTTGTCCCAGTTTCCCTTATTCCACCTGTCAAGGAATGTCCCTAGCTTCTTACTATCCTGCATTTTTACTTAGGACCAAAGTGACTCAAATGTTAAACAAAAAATGGTTCTTGTAAACTTATCTTCACCATCTGGGTCATTTGAAGATAATTATCAGTAAAGAAGAAACGGGGGAGGAGGAAGTTCCTTAGTAAAAGAATCTTGATTCCTCTTGTTAAAGGATTACAATCTGGAATGCCTCTCGTAAGCTCTGAGTTTTGGGATGGGAACATGGGAACGATCACTCCTTTGAGGACAGCATAGCCTGGAGGAGAAACGCGAGAGAGGTGGCCCAGACTCGGATTATAATGTCACCTCCGCAGGTGGTCCTGTTAGTGATTTTGAGCGAGTCATTAATCTCTCCTGGCCTAGTTTTCCTCATATGCAAGCTAGACATGTTAAGTACTATTTTTACTTGGTTAGTTGTTGTTTGTCTCTCCTACAAATTCTTCTATGGAAACAGGCGAGGATAAAGGGTTTTCATCCCATGAGCACCATGCATATGCTAGTGGGCTGGTAGCTATCCGGTGTCCTCTTGCTGCAGGGTAAGTCCCGGGCACAATCTCTCCTTCAGAGTGAGGACAGAGCTGTTTCCTTGATTCAGAGCCCAGATCTGAAAAGTGTGGAAACCGTATGTAGCTCCCATTCCTGGAATCTGAGTCACCCCAGGAGCGGGCCTGAGGGGCTGAGGTCACAGGGCTGAGCTGGTGGCTGTGGGGCGGTGGAGGGAGAGGCTCAGGTCCGAGGTCGGGAAGCCAGTCACCCTGTGGCACCTGCCTCCACACTGGCCTTCTCAGCCTGTGCTGCAGGCTGCTGGGACTCTCGCCTCAGCACTTGCTCTCCCTGAGCCTGGGACGCTTTCCTCACCGCCAGCCTGCGCGCTGCCGCTTAGGGCCTCTGCGTCAGCGTTTCTTAGCAGCGAGGCTTTCCCTCCCACCCTGCACGAGTAGCCCCTCCGCCCCTACCAGCAACACATCGCTTATTCCCCTTGTTTGACTGTGTATAGTCTGTCTCTCCCAATAGAATGTGCCTTGAAGGGCAGGACGTTTTGTGTCCTTCAGATGGTATCTTTAGCCCTTGGAATGGTGCCTGGCATATCGCAGATGTTAAATTTATTTTTTTTAAAAAAATATATTTTTATTGATTTCAGAGAGGAAGGGAGAGAGAGAAAAATCAAGGATCAGCTGCCTCCTGCACACCCCCTACTGGGCATTGAGCCTGCAACCCAGCCATGTGCCCTTGCCAGGAATTGAACCGAGACCTCCTGGTTCATAGGTCAACACTCAACCACGGAGCCATGCTGGCTGGGCAAAATATTAAAAAAAAAATTTTTTTTAAATATGACTTTGTAGAGCTCCAAGTAGTTGTGAAGTGACAATTCTCTTTATTTGCAGAACGACAAAGGAGAGATGCCCGCCGATGTGGTTCCAGACCCAGTGGAAATGCCGTTGGAAATGGCCGATGCCGCGGCCACTGCCAAGGAGATCAAGCAGATGCTGCTGGACGCGGTGCCCCTGCCGTGCGATGTCTCCAAGCCCGTGCCCCCAAGTTCTGATCGTGCCGCTAGCAAGGCAGTACTGACCTCAGCCGGCCTGAAGTTGGGGGACCGGGTGGTCATTGCAGGACAGAAGGTATAGTAATGAACTACAGTGTCCACATCTGCACCCAAGGTCACTATGCCCGTGGTCTGGGTGCCAAGGCTGTGTCCCGTGTCATCAGTTTTGAGTCTTTGACAAAAGTTCAATATGTAGGTAGGGAGATACTTAATGGAAAATGTGAACCGAAATGCCTATTTACCATAAAGCGTGGCTTAAGAATATAAACTATTTGAAATGAACAATGAAGACAATTTACCTGAATGGGAAACGAGTGACTCATGGAGTTGCTGAATGAATGGAAGGCAGCCCCCTGCCCTCCTCGGTGATGTTTCCCCCACAACTACTTTGCAGAGACAGCGAGGGGGGCCTCATCATTCATGGGCGTCTGGCCTTGAGACCCCACAGGTAGCGCAATCTCAGATAGGATTTTAACCTGACAATAAAAGTGAATGTGAAAAGAGGGCCCACCCCACCCCATTAGAGACACTCCAGAGCCCCCGTGTCCTCATGGCATTCACTGTTGCCCTTCACCTGTTTTATACCCCATACGGGAGGGACGGCTTTTTGGTTTTGCTTTTTTTAGAATTTTTGGCTTAGGGAGAGTGGAACAGGGAATTCCTGCGTGAATGTTGGATTTTCTAATGTAGTGACCTCTAAATATTTGGGTAGGCTTGTGGGGAGGGAGATGCACATTTCTCAGAAAACACTGAAATTTGTAAGTTTGATTTACTGAGAAAATGGCTTCGAAAAGGGTAATAAGCTGCAGACTGCTATGCTGAGAGTGACATTTACTGACTTCCGAGAGAATGCACGCACAGGACATTTGTTAGCTTTTTCTTGTCCTATCTGTGGGCTGACGTATCAGGAAATTATGAATTCAGGGCATTGGTTTAACTTAGGATTAATATTCAGCTTCGTTAGTAGTCCTGTCCTGTTTCTGAGAATGTACTTTTACAAGAGTTACTCTGTTGTTTTATTTTACTTCTTATGCTGCATAGCTTAAGGATAAACAAAAGTGGAAGTGGGTGTCAGCTGGGTTCAGCGTTATTCTCTTGTGTCCAGTCTCATTATATCTTTCTTTTCTTTTAGCCTATTACTTGGCTTTTCATTCTCTAGGAGTGTCTTTCAAAGAGCAGAAATGTTAAATTTTAATGAAGTCCATTTTATCAACTTTTTCTTTTATGAATTGTGGTTTAGTATACCTAATAAATGACTATGTTTTCTTCTAGGAGTTTATAATTTTAGGTTTTACATTTAGTTTTGAGTTAATTTTTGTATAAAGTACTAGTTGTAGATAGAAATCTCTTCCTCCTCCCACTCCTTCCTTTCTTCCCTTCTCCCCCACTCTCGCTTTCTCGATTTCCTCCCCTCCATCCATCCATTTGTTCCAGCACCATTTTTTTTTCTTTATTGATTAAGGTATTACATATGTGTCCTTATCCCCCCATTGTTCCTCCCCACCCCTGCTCATGCTCTCACTCCCCTAGTGTCTGTGTCCATTGGTTATGCTTATATGCATGCATACAAGTCCTTTGGTTGATCTCTCCCTCTTACCCTCACCCTCACCTGCCTTCCCTCTGAGGTTTGACCGTCTGATCGATGCTTCTCTGTCTCTGCACCAGCACCATTTTTGAAAAGACGATTCTTTCTCTCGAATTGCCTTTGCTTCTGTGTCAATTGATCGTATATGCGTGGGCATATTTCTGGGTCTTATTTTGCTTCATTGATCTAATGGTACTCTGTAGATTGCTGTAGCTTTATAGCAATTCTTGCCATCAGATATTTTTAGATCTTCAGTATTTTCTTTTTTTAGTTCCTTTGCCTTTCCATGGACATTTTAGAATCAGTTTATAGATTTTTATAAAAAATCCTGCTGGGATTTCGGATGGAGTTGTGTTAAACACAGATCAGGTTGCAGAGAAGTGACCTCTTAAAATGTCAAGTCTTTCCATCACAGTTACACTATATTTCTCTATCTAATAGGCCTTTGGTTTATTTGATCAGTTTTGTAGTTTGCAGCATATAGATATTGCACATACTTAGTTAGACTTATACCTAAGCTTTTCATGATTTTTTGGTGCTATCACAAATGGTGGTATTTTGAAATTTTATTTTTCAGTTGGTTATTGCTAGCATATAGAAACACCGTTCGTCTTTGTATGACCATGTATCCTGTAACCTTGCTAAGTTTATTAGTTCTACTGGCCTATTTTTCTGTGTGGATTCTTTGAGGTAGCCTATGAAAACAATCATGCTGTGTTTGAGTAGAGACAGTCTTACTTCTTTCCAATCTGTATGCCTTTTTTATTTCTCACCTATTTCATTGCCTGAGATGAGTAGAAATGGCGAGAGCCAACATCCTTGCCTTGTTCCCAGTCTTATGGGGAAGCCACCCAGGCTTTCATTTTTAGGTATGAAGTCGTTGGCTGTAGATTTTGTGTAGATGCCTTTAGATGAGGAAGTTGCTATCCCTAGTTTGCTGAGAGTTTTTTAAAAAAATTAATATTATCAAGAAATGATGTTGAAATTTCTACAGCTTTTTTTTCAGATATGTCAACAGCACAAGTTTGCCTTCACCCTTTCGTCTGTGGACATGATGAATTATATTAATTCTCGAATGTGGAACTAGCCTTTCATTCTCATGATAACCCTCAAGTAGTCATGATGCACCATCCTTTCTATATATTTGCTGGCTTTCATGTGCTCTTGTTTTGTGAGGATTCTTGTGTCTGTGTTCCTGAGGGATATTTGTCTATAGTTTTATTGCAATGTCTTTGGCTGGTTTTGGTATCAAGGTAATGTTGGCTTCATAAACTGCGTTGGGAGTTGGTCCATCTATTTTTATATTCTAGAAGAGTTTATATAGAACTGACACTATTTTTCTTTAAATTCTTTGGTAGAATGCACCAGTGAGTCCTCTTGGGTCTGGAAGTGTTGTTGTTGAAGATTTAAAACTACAAATTCAATACAGGTGTGAACTTTGACAGTTTGTATCTTTTAAAGAACTAGAACATTTCATCTTATTTGTCAAATGTATAGGCACAGAATTATTCATAGTGTTTTCTTACTATTCTTTAAATGGGGGAATTAATAATGTCCCTCTTTCACTTGCGATGTTTGTAATTTGTGTCTTCTTTTTATTTCCTCTTGGTCTCCAACTGAAAGTTTATTAATCTTATTTATTCTTCAAAAGAACCACTTTTGTTTCATTGATTTTTCTCTATTGTTGTTCTGTATTTTTTTCCTCCCTTTGGTTTGCTTTAGGTCTTCACTTTCCAGTTTCTTAAGGTGGAAGTTTATATCATTGATTTGAGACCTTTCCTAATGCAAGCATTTTAATATTATAAATTACCCTCTTAGCACTGCTTTTGCTGCATCCCATATATTTTGATATGTTGTGTTATTTTCATTCGATTCAAAATATTTTCTACCTTCCCTGAGACTTTCTGTCACCATGGATAATGTAGAAGTACATTATTTAATTTCCAAATATTTGAAGATTTCTCCATATATCTTTCTGTTAGTGATTTTTGGTTTTGAAGCTTATTGTTAGGTGCATATAGCTTAGGATTCATGTCTTCCTGGTGAATTAACTCATTTATTACTACTTAATATCTCTTTTTATCCCTGGTAATTTCCTTATTCTGAAGTCTACTTTGAGAGAATGTGTGTGTATGTGTGTTTTTTAAACATACAGAGTTACTAGTCATACTCAAAAGTTACTCTAATTTACATTTTCTTTAGGTTGGAACATTAAGATTTTGTGGAACAACCGAGTTTGCAAGTGGGCAGTGGGCTGGCATTGAGTTGGATGAACCAGAAGGGAAGAACAATGGAAGTGTTGGGAAAGTCCAGTACTTTAAATGTGCCCCCAAATACGGTAAGGAAGAGCCTGTCTGACGTAATGATACTCAAGTTACAATACTCAAATTTTTACTCTTTTATTGTTTGAAAATGAAATTCTCTGTCTCCCTGCCCCCCGCTCATTGCTTATTAATAACTGAAGGGGCTGCTTTTTTCTTGCTGAGAGCAGTGCAGGGAGTGGGAGGATGTGCTCACGGGAGACCACCAGCCCCTCGGACCTTCCTAAACTCCTGCTTGTGCTGGTATCATGACTAAGCGGAGGACTTCATTATCAAGGAGACACAGAGCTGGAGTTTGGAAACTTGGCAGATTGGAAAAGCAAATGAGGCCAACTTTATTTCCGGACTCCTGAGCTGGGACATTTCTCTTCCCGAGAAATGGTTGTTTAATTAAATTCATGCCCTGGCTGGTTTGGCTCAGTGGATAAAGCGTCAGCCTGTGGACTCAAGGGTACCAGGTTCGATGCCGGTCAAGGGCATGTACCCTGATTGTGGGCACATCCCCAGTTGGGAGTGTGCAGGAGGGAGCTGATCGATGTTTCTCTCTCATCAATGTTTCTAACTCTCTCTTCCTCTCTCTTCCTTAAATTCATATTCTCTTTCTCTTGCACACACACACATGCACACACATACACACGCACACATGTACCCTTGACACATTGATTTCAATTTGACACTTACTATGCTGTGAATGTTTTTCCTTGCTATGAAATATTCTTCTCGAACATTCATTTCCCTGGCTGCACAGTATTTCATCCCATGGGGAGGCAATATGGTAAATCGCTGAAGAGTGTGGGTTTTGGAGTCTGAGTGCATGGGTATGAATCCATGTACCAGCTGTGTGACCTTTTTTCTCTTCTTGAGCCTCAATTAACCTTCTATAAAATGGGGATAACAATACCCCAAGGATTAAATGTGTTGATGAATATATACAGCACCTAGCATAGTGCTTGATTCCCTGTGAGCACTCAAAGCAGGTTAGCTATTTGCCGGCTGTTACAAATTCATGCATATAACCTGTTTCCTTCTGTCATACTCTTATGATGGAGCCTCATTTGCTTGGTCCATTATTAATTTTTTTTGTTTAAAAAATGCTCATTGTATAAGATTTGAAAAACATAAAAAAGGAAAAAGAAGAAAATCATCTGTATTTTTTTCTGTATAACTTTGTAACAAAATCTGGGCTATATAGAGTTATATATTCTGTACTTTTACTTGACAGCCAATATAATTTCCCCAGATTTTTAAGTATTGTGATTTTTGTGCCTCCATTTCTTTTTTTTTCTATTTTGATGGGTGAAAATTTCTGAATTCATATTTCTCTGATTGTGGAGAAATAAAACCCTTAAATATTTTATTGTAGTATATGTATTTTGTATGTTATCTTGACAGTTACTAAGAGATATTTATATTTGTCTATTAACATTTTGGGATATTAGTGTTGTTGTTTTTTTTAAACCAGTAAGAGTTTTTAAAAATACAAATACATATTTAGGATATGAAGCCCTTATATTTCTTACAGATACCTTGTTCAGTTTGTGATTTGCCTTTGAACTTCATTTGCAGTGTTTTTGAACATATAGTTTTATGTAGTTAAAAGGCCTTTGCCTTTAAAACTTCTTACATTGCTTTTAAGCTTAGATAGATCTTCCTAATATAATCACTAGTTATAAGTTATATGTTTTATTCTTTTGAATGTTTTAATTTTTAAAACTACATTACTTAAACAATTGGGAATTTATATGGTTAGTTGTGAGAGATTAAGAATTTAATTTCAATTTTCCTCTATTAGCTAGTTTTGGCACCTGTCAAGCAGACCAAGGGCAAGATCAAAACCATTAGCAACACACATGGCAGATGTAAATCAGATGGCTGGGAAGTGCTTATATTTTAACAGATGCATGTGGGCTCCCCAGATCTCATCATCCGAAGGAGAGGCATGCTTGATTAGAACAAAGCTGGATCCCCCCAGGAACCTTGCCTCTGTCTTCCTTTACAAACTTGAAGGCAAGTTGGGGGGCAAGAATCATGTGTTGGGTTATGCAAAAGAATGGGAGTAATCTTCCTGCTGAGCCAGCTTGGTGTTCTGAGCCCAGTCCGTTTCCAGAATGGGTTATAGTAGTAAACGAGAAATTGCTTTGGCTCTTGAAATCTATCATCTCCTCACAATATGCAAATGTGACCTCAAAATCTTTGGGCACACCTCTTAGTATAAACATTTCCCTACCCTTAATGCAATAAAGTGGGCAGGTCAGAATTTTTTATCTTCAGTAACATTGTATACATTTATATTCCAAGATATAAAATAATTTTCTCCCCAATTCTTGGCAACACAGAATGTGATCATCATCAAGAGCTAATGTGTATGTGTGTATGTGTGTGTGTGTGTATCAAAGAAAAAAATAGAAAGTCAAAATTGGGAAGATGGGAGACAAAGCAGAACATTGTGAATAAATCAAAGAAGTAGGAAAATCAGGGTATGGCATTGTAGAGTCCTGGGGAGGAAAGAGTCAAGATCAGTAGCAAAGTATCACAGTTGACACTTGTTGTACTTGTGAGCTAGTACAAAGCACTAAATTTTTGTAGAATCTTGAACATTTCTACAATTTTATTTTTAAGCAAGTTGGTTCTAATATATTACATTTTACTGATGATTTCTGTTAGGTTATAAACACGCAATGGATGTGTATAATATACATATTAGGACTTTATTTTCTTTTTAAATATTAGGACTTTATTTTCTTTATAAAAATGTCTTAGTGAGATCATTTTGATATTTATAATCCATATCCACTGTGATATCTATACATACTTAATGTTACTGGATAATTTTTTTTGGATAAACTTCTTTTTAAATGGAATTCTGTGCTCCCAGCCATTGCACACAGGCACCCCCTCCCTGTGTCTATGCATGCCTCCTTCCCCAGCACACACTGTATTGTTTCTGATGGGCAGGAGCTGAGGGCTAGGTGTTTAAGGAAGGTTATAATTTATACTCAAAAGATTTTATATTTCCCTGTATGTGTAAGGCACTGTAATTCGGTACAGGGGGGGAATGCAGGGATGAGTAATATTGAATTTTGTCTTTTAAAGCTGTACAGGCTTGAAGAAAGATAAAATATGGACATAAAAAGCTTTAATGTGAGAAAACATGAGTATGAAAGAAGGTAGAGATAAAGTGGCAAGAGTGATTTTTATATTATATAGTGCACTATTTGTCAATATCTTAGAAGTAATTGTAATAGAAAACTGTGACCTTTACTCTTCTCTTTCCCCTGTATTTCACTTGACATCTGATTACGTGCCTTGTATGGGATTCGTAAGTTATTGTGTATGTTGTTTGTTTTGACAGCTAGGTTATAAGCTCTTTGAGGCCACGTACTGTGTCTTTCTATCTGTCACTACAGGACATCTAGTAGGTGCTAAAAAACGAACTTAAAGATTTATGTTACTAAGTAGTTGTACTGGCTTTGAAATGCTTTTTTAATTGCTTAACACCAACATTCTACATTCTCCCTCAGGCATTTTTGCACCCCTTTCCAAGATAAGTAAAGCAAAAGATCGAAGGAAGAATATAATCCACTCTCCTTCTACAAAAGCTGGGCCGCTCACCAGATCCCAGAAAATGGATGTGGCTCATGTAACGTCCAAAGTAAATACTGGTAGGTCCCACCGGAAACTTAAATATCTCCTTCAGCATGTTAATTTCACTTGTGGAATGCCTCATATGTAGGTTGCTTCACACCCTTTTTGCTACCTAACTACGCGTCCAATAAAACCTGCACCATAGTGTCCTTTTAGAAACAAAACAATAAAATTTATGATTTTAATTCCTGACAAGTATTTCAGATCTATTCCTTCCTTTTCCTCCTACGATCGCCATACCCTTACCACCCCCTAATCTAACCTCAAAGCTAGAGTTTACACATCTGAAGATCTTTCACAGTTGCTTTATGTTTATCACCTGTTCAGGAGTTTCAATGACTTGGTTTTTTATCAGAAAACGTCCGACTCCTGGAACTGGCAGCCAGAGCTCCTTCTCTGATGGAGGCTGCCGGCTGCCGGGGTTGAGGGTGGTTTGCTACGTCTCACTGACTCCTGTGCAGCACATTCCCCTCACTCCTCCCTGGGTGCGTGGTCTCATTTGACTTCTGCCTTTTGAGTCCCCAGCCATTCTTTACCTCCTTTTTCAGATCCTGTTTCTCCATGAAAACTTCCCCACTGACCCCGGATCTCTTTGATCTCTTCGTCCCCTAACTTGTCCACACTTTTATCCACACCACCTGACTGTTCTTTGCTCTTCTGGGTTTTGTCCTCTGACTCCTTTACTTGGGCAGGTGTTTTATTCTGTCAGCAGAATTTGAAGCTTTAAATGGAAAAAGTGAGAGCATTTTGCCTTTTGTGTGCATTGTAGCACCTAGCGCAAAACAAGAGTGCGAGGCAGACTTGCTAACTTATTCAGACTCGATGCAGAAGAGGCTTTCTGCTGTGATGGAAGGCTTCTGTCCAGGAACCTGGTTGGCCTTTCCAACCTGTTCCGTGGGGTTCTTTGAATATCCCTGTGTAACACTGCACTTCCTAACTGCTGTAGTTTAGAAAAACCCACTTCTTGGCATCCAGTAGAAGAAAGCCTCCTACCCTGAACAGTGTCTTCCCTATTGGTGCCCTTATAAATCACACTTCTGTGTAAATTTTAGGAGAAGCCGTTAGGTTTCATTTAAAATATATTTTTTGACATTTTAATGAGTATTGCATTTCAGCTTCAAATCAGGGGAGAACAGAGATCTTTATAATATTTAGTCTTTTAATGATGAGCTTGGTCCTTCTCAGAAGTACCTTAATCAGTGTTTATAACTTTCTCTATAACCTTTGGGGGAGCCTAGACAGAGTGTACAAGATTTCACTGTATTGTTTCTTACCACTATATGTGAATCTCAAGTTTATCTCAACAAAAAATTCAAATATAAAGAAAGGACCAAACAGGTATTTCAGAACTGAAAAATATACTGAAAAAAAACACATCCTCTCTGAGTGTTTCACAGTGTCTTACCCACCTGTCCATTCCGCTCCTGCTGCTGCGGCTCTGGCCTCATTCCCGGCCTGCGTAGCAACTCTGCCTGGTCTCTGCTTCCGCCTCGCCCCTCGTTTCCTCCTCAGCTTTGCTGTCAGGGTCTCGTCACTCACCTGTAACTGTTCATGCCAGTCCTCCTGTCCAAACCCGTCAGAGGCCCACTGCTTCCCCAAGGGTTCCAGTCCGGAGCCAGCACTGTCCCTTCTAAGATTTCACTCTGACCTACTCTATCCAGTTTACTTGTCCCCCAGCCCCAAGCAACTCTTGATTCCAGCTGTACTTCTCATCCTTGTCTGTCTCTGTCTTTAAGACTTTTTTTGGTTCATCCAGAATGCCTATCCCCCCGTTCTTTCTGACCTCAGCTCCAGTATTCTCCAGAAGAAACCAGACCCGCCCCTCAAGACCCGTCTTGATGCGCAATCTGGTGGAGGCATTAATTTATCTTCGTAGCCACGATTATTGTCCCCTCCTCCTCTGCTAGTGCTTATGTCAAGAGTGTCCTGTTTTAGTTATTCATCTCCATGTCTTTCTTTCTCACCATCAAGAAAGGTCTCCTGTAGGGCTCAGACGATGTCTTGTTCATGTGTGTGATGCTACAGTGCCAAGCACAGCGCTCCACCCAGAGTGCTTTGTGAGTGGAGTGGTGCAGTGCCCTAGGTTTATTATTTACATAATTTGGTTCTGTAGAATTGAAACAAGAGTCATGATAGAGTAGAGTGTTATTCATGAGTTTTTTTTTTTAGGGATTTTTTTGTGGGAGTTGGGTGTATTGAGAGTGGGGTAGTCATTTTCAAAATACCAGCGGCAAAGAATACAGGATATTTTACTACCTGACTCTCACTTACATGAGTAATTACTCATAAAATTTGTTTTTACCTGAAGTTGATTGTCTAAATAGGGAATCTGCTGTAATGAATTTGCATGTGCGCACCTGTGAAATGATATAAATTGTTTGCAAGTCCTAGCAAGTGTGCAACTGTCCCATCGCAGCTGCGCTTGCTGGCTGTACCTGCCAGCCTTGTGCATGCGCATCGTGCAGTTCAGTAGCCGTGCTGTAAATGCTTTCTGTTATTTAGATTCCTTGATGGAGAGCTAAGTAGGTTTAAAGTACACTTTAGTGATATTTGGGGAAACGGGATTTCAGGTGGGCTAGGAATGCGTTCTTTTCTCTTCCCTTTAAGTAATGGATTACTGGCCCCTGCTGTCTGTGGATTTACTATCCAGCATGTGTTCAGAAGTGGGTAAGATTTAGGTAGGAAGGCTCTCTGTACTGAAAAAGAAAGTACATTTTTATGTGCGACGATAAGCAGAATCCTTTCTTGCTGAGTGCGTTTCGTGCCTGTGTTCTAGGGTTAATGCCACCAAAAAGAGACGGCGCCTCGGAATCCACACTTTCGCTGCCTGCTGGTGAAGAACTGAAAACCGCGGCGGAGAGAGATGGTAGCACACTTTATAATTCTGTCCTCGCAGTTACATTTCATGATGGTACTTTAAGATAACGTAATGACATAGCTTCTATGGGGCTAAATTTTAAAGTTTTTTTCTTCAGGGAAAAATCAGTATAGTAAACATCTATCCTTGAAAAATCCCCTAAGCAGCTCTTACTCAAGTATGTATATGTTTTTACCTAAAATCCTGTACTGTGATTCTTGTGTACTTACAGTAGAGAGCTATATTGAGAGCAGAAGGACATTACATAGTGTAAATGGCTTGACGAAAAGGTTTAACGTTGCCTTTAGCTTTCAAATCATCAGGTGAATAGAGCATAAATAGAAAATTCAGAAGTATGCCTGCTTGCCTTCCAGTTAACTCAAAACATTTTAACATTAAACTTTGTTACCTTAAAACATATTAGCAGTGTTGTTTGCATAATAAGATGGGATTCCACTGTCCATCTAAAGTGAGAGGTGAAGGGAGTGGTGGTTAGGATAAGTAGTCAGCTGCAGTCTACTGATGTGACGACATTGTCCTGTATAAGACTGTCATCATACAGTGTGTTTCCTTAAAATACAGTTGCTTGGGTTGTAAGGTCTTTTATGAACCAGCTCTCTCTGCATGAAACCAGGCACGTCATTCAGCACCAGGTAACTCACAATTGGAGAAGCTGAGCAGCGAGTTTCAGGAGGATTTGCCTGGAGGAATGTGTCACTGGCTCACTTCCTGTGCTCACCCTTTGATACATTCTTTCCCTTTCCCTGTTTCAGTCCACCTGCCTGGATCCATCAGCAGCTTATCCTCTGCGTCTTCCCTGGAGCACAAGCAGAGCCACCCCAGGAAGCTGCACGCACGGGGCAATGGCAAGCCGACCACGAGCAAAAGCCCGTGTGCGCCGTCCAGGGCCAGCGCTGGTATCTATGGCTTTTTCAACCAGGCTTTCTTGGTGGTTTTTATCTTGGTCTGTTTGTAAGTAGATTTGCTCTTTTTAAATGTGTAGAAGGAACCCTTGACGTCCATCAGATTGAACTACTTGCACCCTTCCCTGTGTCCCCCACGACCCCTGCCTCCCTCCCTTTCGTAAGCGTGCTCGAACTCTCAGCCTCTCGCCTAGCGCTCTGCCCCACACCACGCACCCGTCTGGCTGACTGCTCTTCCCCATGTGTCCAAGGCCTCCCGCCCTTTAAGGTTCATTATAGACCTTTACGACACATCCTCAGATAATTGGAAATGTATGGTTTGTTATCTTATCTCTTTTCCACATGAACCGAATAATAACTGACACGTACTATATACTTACTATTTCGGGGACTATGCTAGGCACTTTACATACCTTATTCTATGTAATTCTCAAAACAAACCTGTGGAGTAGGGACCATTGTTATCTTCCTCATTTTATGAACGAGGAAACGGAGGCTCAGGGAGGTGTAAGTCATGGCCGTCTGTAAATGGCTCCCCTGGGCTTCACCCTCAGGTCTGTCTGCTGCGTTCTCTGCTGCTGTTTAGTCCATCTCTGTCCCAGGTATCGTCAGCTCTTCCCCGCGCTCAGGGTCCCCAGAACCCTCCTGGCAGCCAGTAGTGAGCTGGACACTTGCCTCTCGGTATCAGCGAGTCTACCGCTGCCGCAGTGTGGGTGACCGCACTGTGCTGTCGGCTCAGACGGGGCCTGTGCCAGCCACTCTCTTCGTGTTGCTGCTCGCTACAGGACTCCACATTTCCATGTAATTTAATGCTGGAGCTCGCGCCCTCAGCATTTTGTTTCTCACATCATGCATATTGGCTTCTGCACATGCTTTTGTGTCACCTTCATATTTTAAACGCATGCTTTCTCTATTTTACCCACTATTTAAAACTCTGTAGGAAGGGTTGGTGGCTCTCCTAACAGGCTGACCTCTAGCTGCAAACCCTGCCAGCATCTATGCAACCTGATCTGAGGATTTATGGTCATAGGTCTGGGTTTAATCCAGGTGGGCCACCTGCCTCCTGTGAACACCATGTCTTAGTTAATTTCTGAGTTTGTATCTTTTCTATAATTGTAATTCTTATGGAAGACATGCTGTAGACTGTGAAGTGCTATGGGGATATTAGTTACTTGAGGGCCCAGGGCTGTTTAGTGTTGCCCTTTATCCAGGCCTCTCTCCTCCACCTCCCTGGTTTATTTGTTGCCATAGTTTCTCCCTTTCACAGGGTGACTCGCCCTCTACCCCCCGCCTGCTGCGGGGTTCTCTAGGCCTCCCCAGATAACAGCTGCTCCGTCTGGTTGTGGGGGTGGGAGCAGCCGCCAGGCCCACCTCTTCTCTGTTATAATGGGACAGCTCTCTAGGCAGTATTCTCCAGGACTGCTGATGTTCAACAGGGCATTTCAGGGTGTAGGTTTGAGTCAAGGTGAGGGGTTTTGTTCCTAATAAGGAAATCAGATGGGGTCATTGGAACCTTATAGCAATTTCAGCTCAAATCACATTCCTACGTGTATCATTTACATATCCCATAGTGAACAACTCTAATTGTAGGATTTTACAATTGGCCAATGACAACCCATGGCCAAATCCAACCTGCCTCCAAATATTTGTAAATAAGGTGTTGTTGGAACATGCCACACCCACTCTGTCTATGTCAGCTTTTGTGCTACGACAGCAGAGCTGAGTCGTTGTGACAAAGTCGACAGAAAGAGTGTGCTGACCTCTGTTTTGGAGAGGGTGCCACCAGGCAGTCTGGACAGGTTGATCAGTAATTGTGTGTGTTCAGTTCCCAAGGCCAGAATTTTCTCAGGCAACTCTTTACATCTCCTTGAGTAGCTTGACCTCACACGGGAGAAACAGAACTATATATCGGCGATCTTCAACCGGTGTGCCACAAGAACATTTAAAATATTCAATGCCTGACTACTTAGGGGCACTGACCTCTTTCCCCTTAGTTTGTCAAATAAAAAAATGACAACAGCCAACACAACAATAGTGTGATGGAATCAAAATTGCATCTTTTTTTTTTTTTGTCAGATTGGCAAAAATACATGTTTTGGCGTGCCGCAGAATTTTAGTAATTAGCTTGTGTGCCAGGAGATGAAAAGGTTGGTCATCTACATCGCTGCTGTAGATGATCTATAATGATCTATAATGAAAGGTACCATATATCAAAAGCTCCAGCCAACTGGACTGGTTAGAATACAGAGTGATTTTTTTGGCTAATGTGTTTTCTTATTTTTTCCCCTTTGTTTTTTCTCCTCCTTTCCTGCCCTAAACCCTTCCCCCCACCAACCCATGACACAGGTTTGAAATCTTTAGCCACATCTGGAGCAAATAGTACCCGCCCCGCGGGGGAGCTCCAGCTGGGGGACAGGGTGCTGGTGGTTGGCCAGCGGATCGGCACCATCAGGTTCTTCGGGACGACGAACTTTGCTCCAGGTAACTCGTGTGCACATTCTTCGTTCACCTTGAACTCTGTAGAGTCCAAAAGGCTTAAATGTCACATGCAATTACAGAGGATTTCTGAGGAACCTTGGTAGCTGTGGCGCAGGAAATGCACAACAATGATGAAAATGCAGACAGTTTGTACCCAGGTTGACTGTTACCCATACATTTTCTTGCCAGTTGTGGTTTAAGTGGCCCAGTGTTGGAAGTGGTTGTCACTCTCCAGTCTCACTCCCACTGAATGCTGAGTGTGCTCAACGACAGAGCAGACACGTTAGCATTAGGTTCTTGCTGAGGATCATCTTGAAAATGAGTAGATGATGAGTTAACTGCACAGAGCTTTTATCAGAGAAAGGCAAGGAAGGTTCACAGGAAAATGACGAGGCTTTTGCGTGCCCCGGGACCTCAGAAATACGTTTGTGTGTTTATGTATTAATTCCCATCTAGACTTCTATTGGGATTCCAGAAGCAAAGGTTATTTGCCTTTTGCATTTCCAGTGACTGAAGTTTCAGGTTAGAAGCCAGCTGAGTGAAACCACGTTCGTACGTTTCAAGTAGCCATGTGCTGCTTTGACACATGGTGGCGCCGCTGCCTGTAGCGACCAGGTTGCCTAGGACAATGATGTTTTAGAAAGTCTGTAGCAGCCGGTGAAGGGTCTGAGATTTTACCCCATTTGCAAGCTAACCTGGTAGATTGTCATGGTTGCCTGGGTGCTGGCAGACAATGGCGGATCCTGGGTCAGAGACAGAGGACTTCAATGCTCACAACAATAGCAGGAGCCAGTGTCACCTCTTTTTTGTTGTTGTTGCAGTTGTTCCTTGGGCCCCAGTTCCGAAGGTAGGGTAGGGAGCCCGGTGACACTGCACACCCAGGGGTTTACGCTCTGGGAGAGGAGCTGTGAGCTTAAGGAATCTGCACCTTCACACCAATAGTAAGCGCGCCTGTCTTTCGTTCCGGGGGAGACTCTGTCTGTCTCCTCCAAGCCTGTGCCCTGTGCAGACCCCCATGAAAAGCCAGTCAGTGCCTCTGTCCATGGAACATGTAGAGACATGAGTGCGCTGTGCAGCGCTATCTCCCCCCACATTCTTGTTTCATTAACGTCACTTGTAATTGCAGTCCAACTGATTGAATCGAGAGGGGCCAGATGCTTTATAATCCATGTTTCTCTTAGGCCTCTAGGTAGTAATTGAGCAGAGTCAGGATGTTCTTAATACAGTTTCCAAAAACGTGGTAATCCCAAAGGTAGGTAGATTTTCACAGTCACCGTATGTCTTTTGAGTTTCCTTTCTGTGCTTATGTTAAGACAAGGCTGGCGTGGTTTGATTTGTTGGATGCAGTTCATCGCTTAGTTTGACTTTCAATTTTTAAATTCCTAATGTGAAGCATTTAGAAATCTGGGAAGTAATAAGCAAATATAACAAAAGTTAGACACACTTTTCTGTTAAAGTCACTCTGCCTTTTAGAAAGTAGTAGCATATATTTCTTGTGGCATCAAAAGTTATGTCATTAGTTCTGTGGAGCAGTGGTCATATCTCAGCGTTTTATACATGATAAGATCTAGCCCGGAGGGGGTCTTGTTTAGGTTCCTTAGCATTTGAATTGGTGCCACCTCTGAAAGAATGTTGTCTTTTAAATCTGTACCTCACCATGACCTGACAAAGTATAGTCACTGTTATTAACACTTGTCATAATGCCTTTTTTGTGTGTGTGTGTTACACATTCTCAGGAGTTATATGGTGAGCATGTAGTAGTTGCATGGTATATTACTGGTAAAAAGAGAAAATGCAAGAAATTATATAGGAAAGAAAACATCAACGGCAGAAGGAAGTAAAACTTGGAAAATTCTAACTCTGGCACTCAGAGAAATACCAGTGGCCACCGGTGAGCCTGGCTAGTGACATTCCAAAATGTGATGACCGACTTTCAGGGCATTGGTTATGGCCAAGCGGTAGGTTCCTATACATCGCTCTGTACTTGTACACAGTAGGACTGTATAATATAAAACAGTCATGCAATTAATCTTTCCAACCCAAACTCCAGTATTTGGAAACGAGCTCAAGTATAAGAGGGAAAAATACTAAGAACTTCCAGGTTGTCTTTTTAGACATTATATAATTGACTCTCTGAACTAGTAATTGGAAGAAAACAATATTTTTGTGTTTTGGAATTTATAAGTTGCAATAAGTTTCTCAATATCTATATCCTTATTTTTTTTATTTGATGCTGATTGTAAGGGACCATACAGTTAGTACTGGATTCTCCTTTATAATAAAAAAAATGGATTTTTTCATACTTTTTAGTGGTCTTGAGTCACCCTGAATTTGAGACTCACTAGGAGTATTTGTCCACTTACCTCATGTTTACCACACGACTGTCATTTTAGGTTCCAGAAAAGGAAATCCTATGACTTTCCTCAGAGGGGACTCTTTAAATACTTAAAAGCCTTTTGAAAATCCTTCCTCTTAGATAACCTGAATCTTTTCATTTCAATTAAAAAGACTTATTTCTTTTCGCCCTGAGTGGGGAAAAACAGAAAGAAAAAGAAGAGTTTCTATGATATCTAGCCACATTTTCCATTTGATCTGTGTCTTCCTGTAATTATTGAGGAGTTGTTTGTGGTGTTCTGACATCGAGAGTAAAATGAAGAGGTTGCTGGTTCCTTTGTTCGTCTCAGAGCACAGCCCGTGTTCCCCAGGCCAGGGCAAGCTCTGGTTCATCATAGCTCTCCGACACGTTTTGGATAAACTTACTTGCATTACAGCCAATCTTGCCAAATTAGTGTTTGTGTATTTTAGCTTTCTCTCTTAATGTGCAACTCTGCAGTGAAGCTTGTAAAACCTTTTTCCCTGTTCGTTTTCAACTTCTCCAATTTTATCCTTTGGCAGCTGAACGATCACGACGATCCTTCCTCATTTTGGTCGCTTGTGAAGTTGTGGAACCATCTAGACTTTGGGTCTGGGTAACAGCATAACCACTGTGGCCACAGTGCAGATGCCATTAAAGCTGCCCGTTCTCATTCCAGGACAGTGGTACGGGATAGAGCTCGAGAAGCCGCATGGCAAGAATGACGGCTCCGTGGGCGGCGTGCAGTATTTTAGTTGTTCTCCAAGATATGGAATATTTGCTCCCCCATCCAGGGTACAAAGGTGAGAAAGAATGGAATTCATGTTTATTCACAAGAACGTCTTGTAACCTGCCGTGGTTTGTAGTTAGAGCCCCTAATTTTATATTGAAGACGTTCCTGTCTTCTTTCAGGGGGTTAACCAGCCACTGCCTTCGGAGAGGAGGCTCACGGAAAGCTAAATTTGCTTTGCTGAAGATTTGCAATTTTAAAATCCTCCTTTATTCCTCATTTGCAAACCCTATGAGTACGTGCAGGCTATTAGAAGTGGCGTTTGCAGTGAACACTGGGAGCAGCGAGCTTAATCTGGCATGCAAACAAAAGTGAAAATGCTCTCTGATTGCTCCAGGCGCCCCATTCATCCTCCTGCAAACCTAATGGGACCAAAATGGCTTTTCCTCTGATTTCTTTGGTTTTCACAAAAATAGATAGGCAGTAGATCTTTGGGGGAAGCGAAGCTTCAAGTATTTATGTGTGATATACCTCCTCGGTGGCTCCTCTTAGCATAGTACACTTCTGTACCAGCTCATTCTGGTTTCAAAAAATCAGGCTGAACAGAAATCAAGTTGTCATGAAATTCCAGCTGCCGTTTTGTAGAAGGACTTAGGGGCTGAAAGAGGTGGGTTCGGTATGCTTTCCATTGGCCGGGAAGTGGGGTGCTAATCTTAAGTAGGAAACAACATCCATGTTGAACCACATTCACAAGGTAGTGTGCTGTTACACCATGGGAGTCTCCTCCAGTTCATGTCCAGCTAGACTGTGTGACCACTTCCTGGCACATTTAACAGTTTTTATATCCATTTGCTTTCTTTATTGTTCATATTGAATAATGACTTACAGTTTTTGTATTCATTTTCTTCTATGATGTACTTGATATAATTTTCTTATTATTTATGACTAGAGGCTCAGTGCATGAAATTTGTGCACTTGAAGTGGCTGGGGGAGGGGTGGTCCCTCAGTCCAGCCTGCACCCTCTTGCAGTCCGGGAGCCCTTGGGGGGATGTCTGACTACTGGCAGTCGGACATCTGTAGTGCTGCCGTGGAGGCAGGAGAGGCTCCTGCCACCGCCACTGTGCTTGCCAGCTGTGAGCCTGCCTTCTGGCTGAGTGGTGCTCCCCCTGTGGAGTGCCCTGACCATCAGGGGGCAGCTCTTGCATTGAACATCTACCCCCTAGTGGTCAGTAAACATCATAACAACTGGTCATTTCACCATCACACCGAAACTGGCTCTCCGACATCCCCCGAAGGGTCCCAGAATGCAAGAGGGTGCAGCCAGGCTGAGGGACCCCACGATCAAAGCTGGCAAGAGATGTGGGGGGTTGGCCAACTGGGGAGGGGCCGGAGGAGAGCTCCAGGGTGTGTCTGGTCTGTCTTGATCGGCAGATCCCAGCAGTAAGCTCACCTACCAGTCAGAGTGCCCACTAGTGGTCAGTGTACATCATAGGAACTAGTTGATCAGTCAACTGTATGCCCCCTGGTGGTCAGTACATGTCATAGCAAGCAGTTGAGCAGCCTTAGCATATCATTAGCATATTACGATTTGATTGAACAGCCAACTGGATGACTGGGCACTTAGCATATTAGGCTTTTATTATATATGACTAGAGGCCTGGTTCACAAAAATTTGTGCACTCGGGGGGGTCCCTCAGCTTGGCCTGTGCCCTCTCACAGTCTGGGACCCCTCAGGGGATGTCCACCTGCTGGCTTAGGCCTGCTCCTCAGAGGATTGGGCCGAAGATGGCAGTCAGACATACCTCTGGCAGCCTGGGAGCCCTTGGGGGATATCTACTTGCTAGCGGGGAACAAGCCTAAGCTGCAGTGGGACATCCTTAGCACTGCTGAGGAGGCAGAAGAGGCTCCCGCCACCCACCACTGTGCTGGCAGTTGTCAGTCTGGCTTGTGGCTGAGCAGAGCTCCCATGTGGGAGCGCACTGACCACCAGGGACAGCTCTTGCATTGAGCATCTGCCCCCTGGTGGTCAGTGTGTGTAATAGTGACCAGTCATTCCCAGTTGTTCTGCTGTTAGGGTCAATTTGCATATTGCCCTTTTATTATATAGGATAGAGGCCTGGTGCATGGGTGGGGGCCAGCTGATTTGCCCTAAAGGGTGTTCTGGATCAGGGTGGTGGTCCACTGGGGTGCCTGGCCAGCCTGGGTGAGGGGATGGCTGTTTGCAGGCTGGCCAAGCCCCCCGAGTGGGGACCCTCACCCCATGGAGGTGTGGCCAGCCTGAGTGAGGGCTGTTTTCAGGCTGGCCATGCCCCCTTCAGGGTAGAGGTGCCTGGCCAGCGTGGGTGAGAAGGGCTGATGGCTGTTTTCAGACTGGCCCAGCCCCTTCAGGGTGGTAGGGGTCCTGCTGGGGTGCCTAGCCAGCCTAGGTGAGGGGCTGATGCCTGTTTACAGGTGGGCCAAGCCCTCTAGGGGGGACCTTCACCCCATGGGGGTGTGGCCAGCCTGGGTGAGGGACTGAGGGCCATTTTTAGGCTGGCCACTCCCTCCGGCCATTCAGGCTCCCAGCCTCTCCTTTTTTTCTTTTTTTCTGGGATTTATTTATCTTCTATAATTGAAACTTCGTAGCCTTGAGCAAAGCTGAGGGCTGGCTAGGGCAGGCAGGAAGCTTGGCTTCCTCCATCGTTGGGGGCAACCCAAGCCTCCTGCTTGCTCCAGCTCCCTGGCCTCTGCCATCTTAGTTGGGTTAATTTGCATATTCTCTCCTGATTGGCTTGTGGACATGGCTTGAGCATAGCAGAGGGACAGTTAATTTGCATGTTTCTTTTTTATTATATAGGATAATATAGCATTTAATATATGCTTTCCAGTTTATAAAGTGTCTTCAATTAAATGTTGCTTTATTTGACCCTAATAAGTATTTGGTCAGCTGAGTTGGGAAATTGCAGGAGCTAATCCATTCATTTACTCTTCATTTAATGAGCAGTGGGCTCTGTGCAGTGCACTTTATTATTAGCATTCCCATATTGCAAGTGAAAAAACGTGGAAGAGATAAAGTAATTTAGCTGAAGTCTTATAGCTAGTGTAGTGGAGGAGAAACTTTCTCCACCCTTAGGATCAGTAGCTGGACTGGGGTGGGGGTCTGTGAATTAAACTGACAGCAGATAGACTAACAGGAGAAAAGATATTATAAGTTTATTAAATTTTATTTTTATATGCACGGGACACCACAGAAAGAAATGAATATCTAAAGGAGTGGTGAGGTTGGAGCATTATAGAGCATCTTAATAGGGGAGGAGGCAGGAAAAGCTACTCATGAGAGAGCAAGTGATTGTTAGCAAAGGTGAATGGGCACTTAGGAAAAAGGACAGGAAGTAGTAGGGTTTGTGACAGTGTCTTTCTGGGTGTGGTGTCGACTCTAGGCTCCTCTCCTGGGCTAAGAGTTGGTCTTCTCTGCTTGGTGAAACTCACGGGGAGGGGATTTACGACAACCGAGTTCTGTGCTTGGAGGACCCATTTTTGGCAGAATACAGAGAAAGTCTGTCCCTGCATGTGTTGATTCTCAATGGATCTTCAGCTCAAAATAACTCTCACATCAGAATGGCCTATGGGAGGGGGCGTGTTTTGATCTCCTCTGTTAGTGAATGGCGCAGCCCACCCCAGCCCAGCGCAGCCCACCCCAGCCCAGATTTGCTATTTTGTTGTTGTTTTTGAAGACCTGGCTTTTAGAAAGGTTGCTGGTTTTTTTGGTAGTCATTTTATAATGAAGTAAAAGAGGTCATACCTAATGATTCGAATTTATGTTTCTGGTTCAAGGTCTGTGTGCTTGACATTTTGAAAGGCCAAAATTCAAAACGTTAGAATTTGGAGCAGGAAAGGTTTATTGATGAAGAAGTCACCAACTGAGAAGATGGGATTCCTTAAATCCATCCTAAGAAAGTGCAGAGTTCAGGCTTCTTTTATGTCAAGAGAAGGAGAAATGGGAGGGGCGAGAGGTGATTGACAACGGCAGACAGCAGCTGTATGGGCACCAGCAGGGGTCCCAGGAAGACCTGAAACCTCTTTGTTCCCAGTCCATTGACTCCAGTCGATTTCAGAGGCTTCTGCAAATCTTTGATAAGCAATCATTGTTGTACATATTCCCCCCATCTCCTCAGGAGAGGCACCTTCTGGCAAGGGGCTGTTTTTATAAAAACGCAAGCCACCAACAGAATTCCTCCAATGATTGGCATGTCTGTGCGGAAGAACACAGCTGAACAGGATGGAGTCGGAGAGGCTGAGCATGTCCGTCTGCTGCACTGATATCAGCCTTGCTGTTTAGGTGCTCTGCACACACTGCAGCAGCAACCCTGTCACCAGGCACTTTAATTAGCCCTCTTTCCCATACTTTCCCAGGAAAGTATGCCCAGAGAGGCTAAGGGATGTGTGCATTGTGCACAGCTCCTGGGCGGGGGTAGGGAGGGGATTTGAGCCCATGTAGTCTAGTAGTGGTTAAAAGAGGCCCAGTAGCTCTCTTCAGGGCCTGTATCTTATAGTGATTGACTTGGGAGTGAAATCCATGCGGAATGTGACAGTCTTCTGGGTTCTCAAATTACTTAGGAAAAATCTTCATTAACACATTGCTGCAGTCTCCTACTGTGGCAGAAGATCCAGAAAAACCAAGCGACGTTGTTACAGAAGAGCAAAGAAATGCCAAGCACGCTTACTAGAGAAAAGGAGGAACCCATTTATTAACACTAGTGACTAGTGGACTCTGGGAGAGAAATTTCCAAATCAGAGTGAAGTAACATACAGAGGCTTCGCTTTTTATAATCTTCTGGGGTCTTTGTCTTGCAGATATGGCTCTGCCCCCCCCCCCCCCCCCCCCCGGGGGGAGCTCACAGGAAGGCCTCCAGGTATCATATCAGATGATGTGTCCTGGGCCAGTGATAACGGCCTCCCCCCCCACCCCCACAGGGCAGTGCATTGCTCAGTTTTTATGGCCTGACAAGCCTTGCAAGACCAATCTCCTCAACACTTTGAAGAAGTGGAGAAACACTGTTTTTAATTACACCAGGGGACTCCAGGAAATAATTTCCAAATCAAGAGTGAAGTAACACCCAGGGGCTTTGCTTTTTATAACCTTTTGGGGTCATTGTCTTGCAGATATGCCTCCTGACCCTTTTGAGGCCCTGCAGGAAGGCCCCCAGGTGTCAGGCGATGGTCCTGGTGCCAGCATAACACCCTCCCCCCCAACCTCCCCCAGGGCAGCACTTACGGCCTCTATAACTGGTTCTGCAAGATTAGTTTCTGGGAAGGAGTCAGTGACCTAATTATAGGTCATTAAGAATGCACACTGAGCTTGCTGGCATGAATTCCAATTGCTAGCCCCTTCCCTCCCCCAAATATCAGGGTTACATTGGAATTAGCCCTTTTTAGCCTTCTCACTACCCGTTTTATTTGTCTCCTCCTCAGGAGGACGGGGGTTGTTCATTTCATGTTCGGTTACCCAGAGAACATACGGTGGCAAGTATCGATCACGCCGAGCGCAGTGTTTTTTATGCTGTAACAGCCTTTCCTCTCCTTTGGATTATGAAGCTGCTTTCTTATACAT
This sequence comes from Murina feae, assembly GCA_004026665.1. Classification (NCBI taxonomy): domain Eukaryota; kingdom Metazoa; phylum Chordata; class Mammalia; order Chiroptera; family Vespertilionidae; genus Murina; species Murina feae. Next base: position 15,712 of record PVJC01006159.1, on the reverse strand, counting down.
GGTCTCATCCTTTTCTCACTTTGTTAGTGGAACACATGTTTTCTAATTTGTTTTTCCCCCCTTGCCTTCTATTTCGTCTTCTTTAAGGTGATTCATTTAAAAGCAGCCCCCTTCTTAAAAGAAACGGGGCTCTCTCTCTCTCTAAATGAACCGCTGTCTCCATCCAGCTGTCTTCCTGTCATCTTCTGATTGTCTCATTCATCCCCATCAAATACTATTAAGTGTCTTTTAGCACTTTGTGCTGTGCTAGGCATTCTGTAAGCAAATAAAACAGACATGGTCCCTGATTTTGAGGAGAATCTCATTTAAACCAGTTGGAGCTCTTTGAAGATACCACTGATCTTCCATAAGGAAGAATTTTTTAATCCTTTTTATTGAATTTATTGTAGTGAAGAAGGAAGAATTTAAAAGCAGGTTCTGCATGAGGATAGTCTTAATAAAATAGTGGCACAGTGCTTCTCCCAGATTGTGTCTGGCTTTCCCTCTCCCCCCTGCTATTTAAAAAATATTTTAAAAATGTGCCTCTTGTCCAGAAACTTTGCACATTTTCTTGCCTCTGCATGGAGGCTTTCTGCTAACACCCAACTTTCATCTAGTTTATACCTTTTCTTCCATTAACATATAAATCAACCAACATTTCTTTAGATAAATTCTAAGAAAACTGTCTGTCTGTCTGTCTATCTATCTATCTATCTGGCCATCTTTTTGCCCAAGTGGGCATCAGCATAGTATTAATTTTCTTATTTTTAGTTCTCACTAACAGATCCTTATGAATTAACTGATCACTTTTAGAATTAAGTTCTCAACTATCCATCACCACTTAATTCAAGTATTTTATCTGTCTTTTCATCAGGTCATGTTTTTTGTGTTCCTGAGTCTGTCATTAATTGCTGAATGATGAATATCATGTAAAAAGATGCATATAAGTTGCAGAATGAAATTGCAAATATTGCAAGAGTTGCAAGATTTATTGATGACAGCAGTGGCTGGAGGACGTGATTGACAGTGAAGGCTTTGCAGATTTAGGTCAGCAAACAATTGAAAGAAAATAAGACTGTTAGGATTGGCCTTTTAAAAATAATGATTTGCATACCCTATTTCATAAAGAACTAATATGCTAATTAGACTGGATGGCCTACCGACCTTCTGGAACAACGTTCTGGAATGACCAGTGAAGAGGGGGTTGGGGGTAGGGGTAGGGAGGGATGGGGCTGTGAATTTCGTGCATTCAGGCCACTAGTTAAAAAATAAAGACAAACCTGTCAGGAAATCAACCTTTATGTTTATGCTTATAGTCAAATATACAGTAAAAAATGTTGAATTGTTTATGATTTTATCAGAAAAATCACACACACACAGACTCAGCTGATATCTTTCTTAAATTTAAGAATGTGATGCCCTAGCCAGTTTGGCTTAGTGGATAGAGTGTTGGCCCATACAGTGAAGGGACCCGGTTCAGTTCAAGGACATGTACCTCAGTTGTAGGCTTGACCCCTGGCCCTGGTTGGAGTGTGTGTGGGAGATAACCAATCAGTGTGTCTCACTCACATTAATGTTTCTTTCTCTCTCTCTCCTTCCCACTCTCTCTCTCTAAAAAAAAAAAAAAAAAAAAAAAAAAATATCAATGGAAAAGTATCCTTAGATGAGGATTAACAAGAAAAAATGAATGTGATATTTTTACAACTATAATATTTGTTAAATTTAGCATAAAATAAATTTATTTTCATAGTTTTTAGTTTCATCCTTGAAGATAAAGTTATAAAGAAGTAAAGTCAGGTCCCTATCTTAAGTGAACTCACTTTAAGTTGACTTTTTCTATACAAATTATTGTTAGACTAGGGGCCCGGTACACACAATTTGTGCACTCGGGGGGTCCCTCAGCCTGGCCTGTGCCCTCTCCCAGTCTGGGACCCCTGAGGGGATGTCCACCTGCTGGTGTGCCTGGCCAGCCTGGGTGAGGAGCTGATGGCTGTTTGCAGGCTGGCCAAGACCCCCAGTGGGGACCCTCACCCCATGGGGGTGTGGCCAGCCTGGGTGAAGGTCTGAGGGCCGTTTGCAGGCTGCCCACAGCTCCTTCAAGGTTTGGGTCCCTACTGGGGTGTCTGGCTGGAAGCAGGTATCTGGGATTTACTTAACTTCTATAATTGAAACTTTGTTGCCTTGGTTCCCTACCCCCCCCCCACTCAAAGCCTGGGTTGCCCCTGGCAACCCAAGGTCTCAGCTTGGCAGGTATCTGGGATTTGTTTATCTTCTATAATTGAAACTTTGTAGTCTTGAGTAGAGCTCAGGGCCCGCAGGGCCCTGGTTTCCTCCATTGCCCGGGGCAACTCCAGCTCCGTGGCTGCCGCCATCTTAGTTGAGTTAATTTGCATATTTGCTCCTGATTGGTTGGTGGGCATGGCGTGGGTGTAATGGAGTGAGGGTCAATTTCCATATTAATCTTTTATTAGATTAGATAACAAAGAAGGGATAAACAGAAGGTATCTTCTGTTTGATTATTGCCTGTCTCTGATGCTAAACTGAAGTTTATCCTGGCTTATAATAGGTACTCAATAAATGTTTGTTGAATGAGTGAAATAAGAAAACCATTGGTGTGAAACCTTGGTTAAGAGCCAATCTTAAATCTGAAAACCAGCAACTTCTAATAAGGTTTGCATTACTTGTTTTATTTACAGAGTAACAGATTCCCTGGGTACACTTTCAGAAATTTCTTCTAATAAACAGAATCATTCTTATCCTGGTAAGATTACAGTTTTATGTTCCTAATAACTATCCCTTTGCTTTTATTTATTGAAGCATTTTATTGTGAAGTATGTATGTATACAAAAAAAAAGTAAAGGTGTATTTGTATAGTTTATGTAATCATAATCATATCTATTACCTGCCCCCAAGCTGAAGCAGACAATTATCTGAATGACAGAATGCCCTGTGTTTTCCCCTCATTCCTTTTTTAGTCCTCAATAAAATAGAAAATGAGTTATTTACTTTGTATTTTATTTATCTTTTATTTCTGATTGCTTTTCTCATATTTTTTAAAATATATTTTTATTGATTTTAAAGAGAGAGGGAGGGAGAGAGAGCAACATCAATGTGAGAGAGAACCATCAATCAGCTGCCTCCCATATGCCTCCCTGATTGAAGTTCGAACCCCCAACCTGAGTGTGTGCCCTGACCAGGAATCAACTGGCAACCTTTCAGTGCATGGGACTAAGCTCAACCAACTGAGCCACAGCTGGCAGGGCTGTTTTTTTTTGTTTTTGTTTTTTAAATGACTTCAGAGAGAGAGGAAGGGAGAGAGAAAAACATAATCATTATGTTTACTCTTTCCCAAATAATAGAAAAGTTTTAAAACTGAGTTATTCAGTTTCTATTTTATTTTCCCCACCAATTTTCCATTGTAATAGTTTTTATATGTAATCATTTTTTATTTAATTTGTTCACATATTTACAAATACCGTAGTGCTTGTCATTTATCCTCAAAACTTCCACCTGGGGTTGTTTTATTTCTGCCTCATGTATATTCTTTAAAAGTCCCTTTAGAAAGAGGTCTGTGTACCAAGTTTTTGTCTTTTCTAATGATAGTTTTACTGGGTAAAATGAAAACTCAGTGAATGTTTTAGTTTGAAAGATATTTTCTTCCTGCACATGGACAATATAATTCTATAGTTTTCTGTCTTCTGTGTTTTTTGAGAAGTCAGCTACGAGCCTGTCCAATGCACACTGTGGTAGATGATTTGCCTTTTCTTTCTGATTGCTTTTCAAGGCCTCTATTTCCTTTGTGCTGGACAGCTTCACTGTGATGTGTGTAGGTGGGGATTTCTTTTGTTTATCTTGTTTGGAATCATAGATCTTCCTGGATCTGGGAATTAGTATCTGATCAATTCTGTAAAAATTCTTGTTCATATACTTACAATATTTTCTCCTTCGTTCTCTTTATTATCTATTTCTGAAACTCGGACGAGCAGTACAGTAGTAGCCTTTCTCACTTTCCCATGCCTCTTTCAGCTTTTTTCACAATTTTGTCTCCTGGACAGGATCTGGTATCTTCATATCCATCTTTTCATTTCCTGGTTCTTTCTTTAGCGATGTTTATTTTGTTGCTTAATCTAGCCACAACGTTTTTAATTATAAAGTTTTCTTTTCTTTTTGGTAAACAGTCTGTTCGATTGTTATTTATTGTCACTTATTCTTTCCTCATATTTTCAAGTTTCATGTCTCTAAACATTTTCAGCGTTATCTTTTATTTTATGTCAAATGATTCAGTATTTGACGTCTTTGTGAATCTGAGTCTGCCATCTGTTTTTGTCGAGCCTAACTTATGGTGCCTTTGTGCTGTGGGTTTTGTTGTTCATTATTGTGAGATATACCTTTCACTCGGCATCTAATGGATGGGGATTTGTGAGGCCGAGGTTGATGCCTCCAGAGACTGTATTTACTTCTGCCTGTTGTCGCGAGGCACTGCCCAGCCTGGGGCTATTTCAGTTTATAGCCTCTGCAGCCTTTAAAATATCACACAGACAAAATGAACTGTGCACATGACCCTAAGTTCCAAGGGAGGAAATGTTGCCCGTTTTTGAGTATTCAGGTGACCTTCGTCTTTGTCCAAATGATGTTCATTTTGTTCTTTTTAAAAAATTTTTAATTAAATCTTTATTGTTCAGATTATTACAGTTTTTCCTCTTTGTTCCCCCCATAGCTCCCCCTCCCCCCAGTTCCCACCCCACCCTTTGCCCTAACCACCCCCCCACTGTCCTCATCCATAGGTGTACGATTTTTCTCTTCCAGCACCCTCCACACCCCTTTCCCCCTGAGAATTGTCAGTCCACTCCCTTTCTATGCCCCTGATTCTATTATATTCACCAGTTTATTCTGTTCATCAGATTTTTTATTCACTTGATTTTTAGATTCACTTGTTGATAGATATGTATTTGTTGTTTATAATTTTTATCTTTACCTTTTCCTTCTTCTTCCTCTTCTTAAAGAATACCTTTCAGCATTTCATATAATACTGGTTGGGTGGTGATGAACTCCTTTAGCTTTTTCTTGTCTGTGAAGCTCTTTATCTGACCTTCAATTCTAAATGATAGCTTTGCTGGGTAAAGTAATCTTGGTTGTAGGTTCTTGCTATTCATCACTTTGACTATTTCTTGCCACTCCCTTCTGGCCTACAAAGTTTCTGTTGAGAAATCAGTTGACAGTCGTATGTGTGCTCCCTTGTAGGTAACTAACTGCTTTTCTCTTGCTGCTTTTAAGATTCTTTCTCCTTTGCTCTTGGGATTTTAATTATGATGTGTCTTGGTGTGGTCCTCTTTGGATTCCTATTCTTTGGGATTCTCTGTGCTTCCTGGACTTGTAAGTCTATTTCTTTCACCAGGTAGTGGAAGTTTTCTGTCATTATTTCTTCAAATAGGTTTCAGTATCTTGCTCTCTCTCTTCTTCTGGCACCCCTATAATTCTGATGTTGGTACGCTTGAAGTTGTCCCAGCGGCACCTTACACTATCTTCATATTTTTGGATTCTTTTTTCTTTTTGCTTTTCCAGTTAGGTGTTTTTTGCTTCTTCATATTTCAAATCTTTGACTTGATTTTTGCGATTCTCTAGTCTGCTGTGGGAACTCTGTATATTATTCTTTATTTCAGTCAGTGTATGCTTAATTTATAGTTGGTACTTTTTCATATCCTTGAGGGTCTCACTAAATTTATTAGCAGTTTCTAGAAAATTCTTGAAAAACCTTATAACCATGGTTTTGAACTCTATATCCAATAGTTTGCTGTCCTCCATTTCTGTCATTTGTGATCTGTTTCTTTGTCTCCTCATTTTGGCTGCTCCTCTGTGTTGATAGAGTAGCTTTCTGTGCTGGGTGTCCTATAGGGCCAAGTGGTTCAGCCTCCCCAATTACCCGAGGTGGACACTCTTGGTGCACTGCTTTGTAGGCTTTGTGCACAGTCTTGTTGTAGTTAAGCCTTGATTGCTGTTGGTATCACTGGGAAGAATTGACCTCCAGGCCACTTGGTTGTGAGAATCAGCTGTGTCTACGGTGGGAGAACTTCTGTGCTGGAGAAGCCTTATGGGGCAAGACTTACTTCAGTGGGGCTTTGGTGCTCACTGAGTCTGACCCCTGAGTGTGTCCCTTAGAGATCTGAGGAGTTGTAATGGTCCCACTCTGACCATTGGGTACACTGGCTCTTGGATCTCTAAAGAGGTGCTAATTTAGCCTCTGCCTGAGGCTACCCAGCAGTAGCTATGGAGAGATCTGCAGATTCCTCTTCTTTGTACCCAGCAGTAGCTATGGAGAGATCTGCAGATTCCTCTTCTTTGTTTGGGGTTTGGAGGTGCCAAGATGAGGCCCAGCTGTGAAACAATGCAAGCTGCTGTGGGGCCTTGGGCCTTCTTTTGGATGTTCTGGGTCTCTCTGACCCAACTGCAGTTTGTTAGGTAATTTTAGATTGCAAAGGGCCAGTCCATTCATATGCAAAAGCCTTTGCACACAGCGTGGGTGGTGCAGGGTCTCAGGTAATCAATAGGGCGGAGCAAACAGTTAAGGGTGATCCTCAGCCTGCCCTAAGAGGCCCTGGGTCTCAGTGTCCCATGGTAATCACTTCAAGCACCTCTGAGAGAAAGCCGCCCTCAAGTTCTGCCCAGTGGCAGACAGTCCAGTTTCTCCCCAAATGAGTCTGGATTCCCAGAAACTCACCCGGAACTGGAGTTCAGAGCAGTGGGGAGCTTGTGTCTCCCTTCCAATTGAAAAAGACAACCCCACCTCAGTTGCCAGCCCTTTCCGAGTGCCTCGGTACCTTTGCACTTTACTTCTGCACCTCCTCTGAGTCTCAGTGTGCTTTTCTCTTTCCTTCTAGTTGTAGAATTTCCTCTCAGCCACCTTCCTGTGGTTCTGGATGACGTTCGTTTTGTCTTTAGTTGTAGTTTAAAGTGGTTGTGCGAGGCAGCAATGCCAGGTGTTTACCTATGCTGCCATCTTGGTTTCTCTTATTTTGTTCTTGATAACCTTACACTGAGGGGAGCAGTTTGGGACCCTTGCTGAACCAGGAGTTTGGAGATAGTCCTCCTGCTGGCAGTTGGCTGGCCGTCCCTGTGTCCTGGGCAGCAGCAAGGTGGCAGCCGGGTCCCCAGAAGTCAGTGGCACCTGTGATTCGAGATGGCAGATTGCTTTGGTGCTTGGTTACCTCTCATGGTTTCTATTTTTAGGTTTTGGCCTCTTTGAATTGGACCTTTCGTGTCAGCTCAGCAGTATTAAAAGCATTATAGTTACTTTAAATGATGCTCACTTTAGTCAAGAGAGTCATTCAATGGGTCTGCATCAACTGCTGGAACTGGAAGTCCCTTCTTTTTAAAAATATATTTTTAGAAATTTACCTTTTGTGAACTCTTTTTTTATTTTTAGATTACGCTGTCATGTGGGGATGGCAGCGGTCATCAACTCTGAAATTTTATTATTTAGTAAATTAGATATATTTAGTGATGGTGTTTTTAAACCTTTTTAATATGATTTATCAATATTAATATTTGAGAAAAAAGGTTCAGCTTTATCAATATATATTTCAACGTTACTTGGTTTTCAAGAACCTTTCTAATAAAATTTCCGAATGTAGTGTCATGATCAGAACTTGCTCATGCACGCGCACTTCGTCTGAGAAAGGTCAGATACAGATTTGTCGTGAAATCTGAACTACTTCTATATTCTCGATGTACGTATGTTCTGTGCTTTCTCTTTCCAAAGGAACATTTGAACTATAGGACATGTGCAGGAGGAGTGATCTAACAGATAACTTTTAATAAGGACTGCATGTGGTGTTTTATTTATTTATTTGTTTGTTTTCCTCTTCTGACCTTAACTGGCATGTTTAGGTTTTAGGAGAAGCTTCAGTACCACTTCGGCTTCTTCTCAGAAGGAGATTAACCGGAGAAACGCTTTTGCCAAGTGAGTATGAAGAAGGTGTGGAAACACCCTGTTCGAGAGGGGCTGGGCAGGATTCTGCGAAGGACAAAATGGGGGGTTTTGTCCCTTTCACTTGGCTGGGCAGGAGTTTATCACGTGGGGAATCGTGGGTGAGTGCACGGAGAGGAGTTCTGTGGGAAACGTTGCCGGGACTGGAAGTCTGCACTGCACGTATTTTAGAATTGGTGTAGTAATAAAGGTCGGAGGAATTTTCATTTGTGTTGTCATTGAACAGGGTGGACTGATTTTTTTAAAAAAACTGTTTAATTAGTCAGAGAGTTGATTTACTGTTTTCAGCAGTGCATGAAAGCAGTGCCAGGCCTGTTTGCATAAGGTAATGTTACCAGTAAAAAAAAATAAAAAAAAAAAATACTCCCTCTCTGCCTTGGGAGTATACTGCTCAAAATGCATTTTTGTTCCTTGATTTGTTTCTTATAGAGAGAATCTCTTTTCCTTTTACATTTATTTACCCCACACCCACTTTACTTCCCCTAATGGTTTCCTGAGACTTTTAGAAATGATTTGACTCAGAGAGAAATGGGAGGCTCTTCTAGACTGTTTGGGTTAAGGAGTTCTTTTTTAAAACTTTAATTCCTTCCAGTGAATCTCTGAACAGTGCCCGGGTTGAGGGGAGCGGGGGTCCTGAGTGGGGAAGTGCACAGCCTCGCCTAAGTCCTGGGGCCGTAGATGCTACTAGGAATGAGTGCCCAAGCTCAAGGCTGTGGCCAGCAGCTGAGCCACAGGCAGGCATGTATGCAATAACCTGGCGAGAAGTTGTGGGGAGGCTGACATGTCACTTGAGAGTCCTGGCGGGTCCTGAGGCTCCGGGAGGTCCTGTGAGATGCTGTCTAGCAAGGCTGGGTGGGTGTTTGTTGTATATGTGTGTGTGTGTGTGTGTATTTTTAAAAATATGTTTTCATTGACTTTTAGGGAGAGAGGAAGGAATAGATGTGAGAAACATCAGTTGGTTGCCTCCCATATGCACCCTGACCAGGGACCAAACCCACAACCTGGGCATGTGCTTGAACCAGAATTGAACCAGTGAGTGACCTTTTGGTGCACGGGATGACGCTCAACCACTGAGCCACACCAGCCAGGACTCTCTCTCCCCCTTAAATCCAGATTAGGATAGTATTAAAACAGTCAAAAGGGAAACCTTTTAAAATGTCCAACAAAAGTTTATTCTACTACTGCTCTTGAGACTAAAACACTCAAGTCGTGAACATGAAGTATTCTCTCTTGTGACTGAACGGTGAACCGCGGTGGAGATGGAGACGGTAGGTCGCACCACCTGGCCTTCACACCTAAGAGCTGTTCTTCCTTTTCCCGTGGACAGATCGAAAACCGCGCTGCGCCGCAGCTGGAGCAGCTCGGGCCCGGGCGTGGAGGGCGGCGCGAGGCTGCACGAGGGCTCCCAGGTCCTGCTCACCAGCTCCAACGAGATGGGCACCGTGCGCTACGTGGGCCCCACCGACTTCGCCTTGGGCATCTGGCTGGGGCTCGAGCTGCGGAGCGCCAAGGGCAGAAACGACGGCGCCGTGGGCGACACGCGCTACTTCACCTGCAAGCCCAACCACGGCGTCCTGGTGAGACCGCGCCGGGTAACCTACCGCGGAATAAACGGCTCCAAGCTCGTGGACGAGAACTGTTGAGTTAAAGTCCCGGCGTGTTCGGCGAGTGAGCGTGCGTGTGTGCGTGTGTGTGTGTGTGTGTGTGTGTGTGTACATACACGCGTGCATGTGTATGTAAGACATAGAAAAAAGTCTGTGGCAAATGTCGACTTTAGCCACTCTTTACATTTTGAAAATATGGCTGTCTTCCTAAAAAGCCACGATTACAATCCAGGCGGACCCCTTTGGAAAGCTAGCACTGTGAACTGTGGAGGTCATGGTTCCCTCAGAACAGTTTTGAACGAAGCGTTTTTAAAAGCTTTTGAAGCTTTAGACCCAAGACAATTCCGAGACGGAGGGTAAACGTGCCCGGGGGTGGCCCGCCGCCGTTGCTGTCTCGCCTGTGCACACAGCACTGGGTGTTTCCTGGTCGTGCGGGTTTGCCCAGCTTAGGTTAAATCCAGTGTTCACACGGCCTTTTCCTGTCAAGTATTTCGGGGTTTTCGTTCCATCCTGTACTAGTAGTACAGTAAGAAGCTCTGTGATTAGTGTATTTTTCATATTTGGGGCAAAATTATTTGCCCTTTCAGGAGGGCTTCACCGAAAGCTAGGTTAGAATTTTGGAGGTGGATGGGGCCGTGGAGACGCCCGAGCTCAGCCTCGTGTCCATTGCCAAGCACGTTGGCGGAGTCCGAGCGGTTTCCTCACCCACGGCCACTGGCTAGTTGGCTAAGGCCGAGGAGGAGCGTGGGTCTCCTGAGCGTAGCTCACGCTCTTTCCTCTATATGAAGCGTATACCCTCAGCTTTCCCTTCTGTGCCGGTGACGGCTTCATCCGGATGAACTATAAAAACTGATTAGGTTTATGAGCTCAAGTCATAACGAGGATTTTTTGCACATATTTAACTTCCTTATGGACAGATCTCTAAAACACACGCAGACAGACACACACGAAGCACTTTTACAATAGGATGCACTTTCATCGTTGCCATCATTTCCTCCTGGGGTATGAAAAACATTAAAAAATTATATTGAAGAGAAGAGTGCAAATTAAGATGTGTTAGGGAGAATGTAATAGTTAATCATTTAAATGTTTGTGATTTCTCGTGTTTTTTTTTTATTATTATTCATAAATCTGGTGTTTGCTGTTGTTGCTGTTTTGTATTTTCATTTGTTGAAAGCCATTCGGTTACAGCTGCGGGGCTGAGAGTTGTCATGGCTTTATTTTCCTTGCTGAGCATGTCTTGACAAACTACTCTTCATAACAGAGTGAGGTGATAATGCCAAACATTTGTATTGTGGATATGTATTGAAGTTTATGGTCCTATATGTATAATGATTGATCCCTAATTGTAGATATTTAGACCTTAATCTACAACAGAAATATCAGAACAGTTTACTTTATAAGATTAAAATCCTCCTTCAGAATGGACCTTACTTTGTGCTTAGAAATGCTAGGTTGAACTATTTTGCAATATACTATTTAAAACCAGAATTCTGTTGCTTCACTGCCTTTTTAAAAAGAAGTGTGGCATTTCAAATATTGTTAGAGCTATTTTCCTGAGATACATGTGCAAAATAAGGCTGCTTTATAACCAAGGAATATTTTTATTGACTGAAGAAAATGACTGTACTGCTATTCAAAAGTAAACTTATTTTATTATGTAGCTTATTTCTTAAAGACTCTATTTATACCTTGACATGAAATCCCTGGTTATATTGAACTTGGGTGTCTATAATTCTTCCTGTTGACTATAAAACACTGTAAGTTAGAAGCAGTAATGCAACACAATTTAGTGTTGCATTTTGAGATCAGAATAATTCTCATATTTAGATTAGGATTATTAAATCCATGTAATTTGTATGTTTACAGATGCTATACAAACAAATTTGATGTTTTCATTTGTTTTGCTTATTGATGTCAAAATTCACTTCTTGAGCGTTAATAAAAGGGAAGCTATTTGGTTTTGGAATGGTATCTTGTCATTTCCGCCACCCTCCCCTCGCTACTCTGCCTTTCTCAGTACTTAACTTTTTTTCCTTACGGTAATGATTTGGATTTGTCCTGTCCCCATAAAGTGTCTTAAGAAGTGTCATGCTTTTCACTCAACAATAAAGATATGTTTCTATCCACCCCCTATTATATTGTTTGGATGGACAGAGAGCCACCTAAAAAAATAATGTTTCTATAGTTTTCTAAAATTGTTTAACTGTCTTTTCTACCAGTGGGATTTCATTGGTTTATGTAAGGTAGGGCAGAATCTAACTTTGAAGTAAGATTTAAAAAATATATAAATAACTAGAGGCCCGGTGCATGAAATTCATCATGAGAGGGGGTGTCCCTCAGTTTGGCCTGCACTCTCTCCAATCTGGGACCCATTGCCTCACAATCTGGGACTGCTGGCTCCTAACTGCTTGCCTGCCTGCCTGCCTGATTGACACCTAACTGCTCCCCTGCCTGCCTGATCATCCCCAACAGCCCTCCCCTGCCAGCCAGGCTACCCCCAACTGCCCTCCCCTGCTGGCCTGATCCCGCCCTCAACTGCACTCCCTTATAGGCCTGGTCCCCCCAACTGCCCATTCCTGCAGGCCTGGTTCTTCCAACTGCCCTCCCCTGCTGCTGTGGTCACACCCAAGTGCCTTCCCCTACAGGCCTGGTTGCCCTCAACTGCCCTCCCCTGCCAGCCATCTTATAGTGGCCATCTTGTGGTGGCCATCCTATGATGACATCATGGCCGTCTTGTAATGACATCATGTCGACCATCTTGTGACAAAGTCGTGGGATGCCACCTAGCCTTTTAATATATAGGATTATCTGCATTCTAAAAACTCTTTATGTTTTAGGGTAACTTTGTGGGGATATTTGAGAGTGCTTAAAAGTGTTCAGATACAGATGCTCGCTGATCTGAGCCGAGACTGTGAGCCCTGCCTCTCCAGACCCTTGTCCTCCCCCACGTGTTTAGTTTGTCTTCCTAGCACTTAGCACTCTTGGTCACAGTAACATTTTTGCTTGTTATTTCTCTCTCCCCTCAGTGGCCCGAGGGCTGGATATTTGGCTGCTTCGCTCATTGCTTAGTTCCCAGCACCTGCATAATTCTCGGCTCCTGTGGTGGTTGGTAATGCTCACTGAGTTCCAGAGGCAGCAGGCCGCCGAGTGTCTATAGCGGGTGCTGTTGAGCTCCACATGGGCCTTGGGCGCCGGCCGTGCACCGGGAGTCTTACTTGTAAAGGAGGAAAGAGGGCATGTAGCCCAGCTGTACCCTGGAACGGTGGCATGAAGGAGACAGAAAATGTTGGGTGTTGGGTAGAAAAGGGGGCAAGAAAGACAACAGGATCACCCCAGGCAGCTGCTCTGAATTCCTGTTTGCTGACCTATCATTTGGAGAACATGGTGATGTGTGTGCCTGATATGGGGAGAGTGAACTGGATCTGACCTGAGTGTGCCTAGCATTTCATTTCAGAGTTTTATTTTGGACCTACCTATGTAGACTCCGCGATGACATTATTTAAGCCACAGTGACCGATGGCTAGAGACCTCATGTGTTAAGCATCATTCTTAATTAAGAAACAGAGCGAGCCGTGCAACCAGCAGACATTTGTTACCTAAGTGATTCACTCGGAGACATGTAATGCACACCGCCGCACTGCAAGCCAGGAGGAGCATTTACTTTTTATTTTTCTTCACGGCCTCCTTGGCTTCACCACACTTACTTGTGATACAAATACATTAGTTAACACAAAACTTACATTATCACACATGTTTAGTAATGTTTAGCGGTACCCCTCAGTCCACACACAGGCCCTTACTTACACACACGTGGCTCGGATCCACAGCAGGCATTTCTAACGCAGCTGCGTGGGCTGGGCAAGCAGGCCACATCATGGTTTCATTCCATACAGGGTGCGATGCCTTTGCCTAAGGGGGATGGAGTTTTGTTTTTTTTTTTTAAATATATTTTATTGAATTTTTACAGAGAGGAAGGGAGAGAGAGAGGGAGAGAGAGTTAAAACATCGATGAGGGAGAATCATCAATCAGCTGCCTCCTGCACATCCCCACTGGGGAAGTGCCCACAACCAAGGTACATGCCCTTGACCGGAATCGAACCCAGGACCTTTCAGTTCGCAGGCCGACGCTCTATCCACTGAGCCAAACCAGTCAGGGCCAGATGCAGTTTTTTTTTTTACCAACAAGTTTGCTATTGCTCCTTGTTGTAGCGGGGAGAGGGAGCGTACGCGGAGGGATGCGAGGACCAGCTTCTTCGTCCGGAGGATGTGGTCCCAGGAGTGGGCACTTAGTGTTGTTCAAATTGGATAAATAAAATCAAATAGTCTCCGAAGTCTACTTGTACTGAATTTGAACCGGATGTGTCTCTGAAGTGCAGGAAGTCGAAGCAGCTGGATGTGTGTGCCTGACGTGTGTCAGATCTCACGGAGGGTAAGTTCTTCCACTTCCGCTTTCCTCGAAGCAGGCGTACCCTCTTGCAGACGGAACAAATTATTTTTCACAATAATCACAATAATCAGAATAGACCGACGTGGGAGTAAATCATGTTGAAGTGGTACGCACACCTGCAGGGTGTTTTCATTCCTCTGAATGTGACCTCTGGCTTCAGCGCAGGTCCCAGGCAGCTGGGGCAGTGACAGGGGCTGTCCCTGCCGCGTCTCCTTATGAATGATGGGTATTGCTGCCCAATGCTTTTGGGGAAATCATCCTGAGATGGATTTTAAAATGTTTTAATAGTCATAACAAGTCCCTTGTTGATAGCAGGGGAAGCGGAGTTTGCATTATGGACGATGGACAGAGGAAAAGAGGAAGGTGAACAATTTCAGTCTCCTGTCCTGAATCTGCCAATAACGATGGTTTCTAATGAGAATTCCAATAGATTAGTCATATTAGTTAAAGTGTCATTTTCTCAAATGATGTTTTTCTCAAAGGGAATGAGATTTCTGGGGTCCCACTTACACTGGTGTGTGACACAGAGGACCCACTGTCCTGTTCTGCTTAGTTTCTTACCTTCTGTCCCCAGATGCTTCCAGGTCCAGCCATGAGGAAAAGGAATGTCTGTCTTTCCTATGACTTTATTCTGAGAACTGTGAAGGTCTATATAAATATTGTTTTGAAATAATACAAAAATATTTAAATTGTTTTTTTTCTTCAGCTTTCAGATGCACTAAAATGTAGGTAACTTGCCTTCCCAGTCTGGTCTTTTGGTTGATTATTTGAACTGCTGTCTTTGGGGACTCGAGATCCACTAGAAAGCTCTACCATTCACCACAGGTTTCCATAAATCACCATCCAATGGCAGTGGGTGTTGCTATAAATCAGAAAAGAGGGGGTCCATCCAACTCAGTGGTAATTGGGAGCAAGGACTCCTGTTCACAATGAAATCCTCATCCCAATGGCACCAGGACACTTGTTTAGGGATGCTGGTCTACCAGGTGCTGCCTGGTCAGAGTAACGAGCCTCTGCTGGGTGCTGTCACTGCGCTTTGGGATGGGCCCTAGGAGGTGCAAACTGACAGCCGGCAGATCTGTCATCAAATACTAGGTTTGGAGAAGGTAACCTTCAGAAGGTACATTTTATAATATTACTTTGATAATAATCCCGTACTTGTGGCAAATGTAATCAGAGAGAAAAAAGTGTATGAGACTGTAAGGGGTGAAGGTCATTGATGGACATGAATCTCAGTCCATAAACCTAACACTATCCTGGGCAGAGCCATAACCCTAACCCTAACCCTCTAACCCTAACCCTAACCTTAAACCCTAAACCTAACCCTAACACTATACTGGGAAAAGATATAACCCTAACCCTAAACCTAACGCCAAACTCTAACATTATTCTGGGCAGAGGGTAACCCTAACCATAACCCTAACCCTAACCCTAACCTTATCCTGGGCAGAACCATAACCCTAACCCTAACTCTAACCCTAAACTTATACTGGGCAGAGCCATAACCCTAATCCTAACACTAAACCTAACCCTAACCCTAACCATAACCCTAACCATAACCATAACCATAACCCTAACCTTATGCTGGGCAGAGCATAACCCTAAACCTAACCCTAACCCTAACCCTAACCTAACCGTAACCCTAACATTATCCTGGGAAGAGCCATAACCCTAACCCTAACCCTAACCCTAACC
>PVJC01006158.1:0-56075 GCA_004026665.1 Murina feae | reverse complement strand
AAGAAATGAATACAAATGTTAGGAAATGGTTAGGTTTTCCAGCAAATATCACTAATACTTTAAACACCTCTGCTTCAGAGTAGAGTCAACGAAGCAAGGCATGACTCATTTAGAGACTTAGGAAGGGACTGAATAAAGATACTTAAATTCTGGAACTATATTTAAAAATATCTACCTTCCAGGGCTCCCCAAATCAATATAGAGGAAATGCACAAGGCCCCAGGTGTACCCCTGAAATTTCTCTCCAGGTGTGCAGAAGATCTCCTTTAAAGAACACTTAAAAACTGATGTAGAGACAGAGAAGCATCGATCAGATGCTCAAAACTCAGAGGGAAGGTAGGGGTGGGTGGGGGTGAGGGGGAGAGATCAACCAAAGGACTTGTATGCATGCATATAAGCATAAGCGATGGATGTGGACAACAGGGGGTGAGGGTGAGGGCAGGAGTGGGGGGATGAGGGGACATTGGGGGGATAAGGACACATTTGTAATATCTTAATCAATAAAGGAAAACAAAACAAAACAAAAAAAACCCACTTCAGATACTCACCAATCCAGCCAGAATTCCAGGGACAACAATGACTTCTGCCACTAAGCTCTGCCTCATTAGCAGACTGTGAGACCACATGCTGCCCTGGGTCAAGGAACTGGAATTGTGTGCAAGGAGTCCTGAGTCTGCCTCCAGGGGAAGTCATTTCTTCCGGTGGTACCTCAGTCTTCTTGTCTGTATAATGGAAATGGTTTTGTCATGAACCTTCCTGGAGGTGGCATCTATTGTCTGATGCCCCTCATGCTGCCTGGAAGTGGATCGTCATTGGTCCCTCCCAATTCCTTTGGACTCTTACATTACTCCCTTAGCTCCTCTTTCTCCCTCCAAGTAGCTCTACTCTGCCTCCACTCTGCCGCACTATTAATGTAAATAAATGTCTTTATGTAACCGACCTGTGATCAAAATCTTCCACTGAGTCCTTACTGGCTGTAGAGTACACGGTCACCTCTTTAGCTCTGCAGTCATGGTAGAACCCAGCATATCTTTTCAAAAAGTACCTTCCAGGTATTCTGTTTCCACCCTCCAGACCCTGCCAGCCTCTGTCCCTCCTTCCTGCCTTTGGGCAATCTGTACTAGCCTGATATTTCATTCTGAGACTTCTTAACACCCGCCCCCTCCACACACACACACACACACACACACACATACACACACACATGCATACACACCTCCCTCCTCAGGCAGTCAGCTGCCCTTCCCTTTCCTCCTACCTGTGACCCTCCAGCCTTTGACAGTGGCTCTTTGAGATGGGGCCCAGGGTCTATTAGTCTCTGTCTTCAGAGCTGAGCTCAGATCCTGGTGTAAAGTCTGCATCTGGCAAATTGTGGTTGGATTCCACTGCCTGCCCTGGCCAGATGTCACCCATCTGAGATACATAGGTGTCCCTAAAAATGTACATACGCTTTGATTAATTCCAATGGGTTAAATCTGAAAAGAAAGACATCAATGGAGCTATCAGAAAAAGTGTGTGTGCATTTTTTGGGGACACCCTGTATATGGGTGGCTCTTCTGGCAACTCTAAGCAGCTTAACTAAGCCCAGCACGGAGCCAGTGTCAAGATCCACAGGCTTGTGACAGAGGGTGGCAAGACCACAATGAGTCAGAGAAAGTGCTTGGGCCTCAGAGCAGGCCTGTGACCAAGGATGGCAGACCACAGCCAGTCAGAGAAAGTACCCGGGCCTCAGGGCATGTGGACACTCAGAGGCCTGCCCCACAGGCCCTGGGATCTTCTCCCCATGAGCCTAGTCACTGTGGTAACTGCAATCCCCAAAGCTCCTTTCAGGGCAGAGACTATTTTCATTCATGTGGACTGTGGTCATGCTTCCAACACACCATTCCAAGGGCAAATAGAAGTCAGGGCCCTCTCCTTCAGACTTTCCCATCCTCCCTGGCTCACTGCACTCCATCGAACTTCCCTTCCCTAGGAAGCGCTGGCCCTGAGACCTCTCCTTTCAACAGCCCGGGGGGGGGGGGTTCCAGTCCCTGAGGTACAAAGGGTACAAGGCAAACCTCCTCACTCACCCTCCTCCTATTTGCCACTCGCCTCTGCGAATGTGTTACCCTCACATGCTTCTTGTGCTCCCCTGCCTCAGGAGCACCGAGAGAAAATGCACAAGCACCACAATGAGTATGTACTGAGGCAGGAATGGTCGTAACCTGTAAGGCAGGGACACATGATCAGGTTTCGCAAAAGAGGAAATTGAGACTCAAAAGAGAGTAGTTTGCTCATTTCCCACGAGTCCTCAATGCACAGGTCGGATCTGAGCCTGAATCTCTCTTCCCTCACCATTTTACAATACTCTTGGTCCTTTCTTCTTTTGTTCTTTAATTTTATTAAGTTTGTTTTCTGTTGGTTTTTTTTTTTGTGAAGATATCGGTTAGTAAGATCATATAGGTTTCAAGTGTACATTTCTATGATACATGATCTGTATATTACATTATGCACCCATCACCAAAGTCAAATCATCTTCTGTCATCATATATTTGACCCCCTTTACCCTACTGCCCCTTTGTTTTTTTCCCCTCTAAATTACTCCGAGTAATTTACAAAGACAGGACCAATTACAAATGTAAGTCAAAGCCCAGAAGGAAAGAAAGAATTTGTGGCCAAGAAGCAATTTCAGGCTCCGTGACAAGCAGTTTCCGCTGCCATTCCAATTTATCATGTTTTCAGCTTTTCTTGGCTTATTTCTGCTTAGTGAAACATCAATATCTTTACGCTCCACTCTTTTATTAAGTATATTAAACAGGGGAATTGAAATCACAAAGTGTGCTTTGAAAAGTACAAATGCTCTGCAAACAGAGGCAGTATTAGAATTATCCTCACGGTTTTATGAGTGTTTCTTTGCTGCAGTTGGTATGTTTGTTCTCCGTCTACCCTGACTGTTGTATTGTGTGTGTAGAATTGGTGGCATTTGCTAATTGCTTCTCCAGCACCCATTTTCCCTTCCTTTCTCATTAATGGAACTTGGGGTGTTTGTTCCAGGGCAGTGTTACCTGCACTGCCCATTTTTCCTAGTGACTGGGAATGGCCACATGACACAATCTGGGACAACTTTAATGGGAGCAGACATTGTTGGATGATCCTAGGGATGATCCTTAAAAAGTGGCCTTGGCTGCCAGGTATCTACCTTTCCACATTCCTTTACTTACTGGCTTATCTGGCACGCAGACATAATGGTAGGGATAGAAGTACCTTGTGACCATGAGGACAGCAGCAAGGAACCACAGTGACTTCATCCCTAACATCCTTGAGCCAATAAACCAAAATCCAAAACATGTACTCTGGAATTTATTGTTATGCAAGAACACACACACACACACACACACACACACTCACACACACACCAACAACCGCCCCCAGCTTGTTTAAGCCTCCATTGTAGGGGCGTTCTGTGGTATGATACTAAGTGCAATCCCCAGGTGATGCGGTCATCCAAAGGAAACAGATTGTATTCCAGAAGCCCTGGTCTAGAGGCTGAGATCTTGTAACTGGTCTTCAAGCTCCATTTCCTCTATCAGGTCTCCGTTTTTTAGCCAGTGTGTTTTCCCCACTGCCTTTGTTTAAAATTTCTCAATAAATTATTGCCCTGAGGATAAAGTCCCCAACCCCTGTTGTAATTCAGAATCTCTCTGAGGTTGGGCCCCTGCCTCCCTCCCCATCCTCATCACCCACCTCATTGCACTCTCTGTCCTAAAGCTACGCTGACCTCCTCACTGGTCCAGTGCACCATGTAATCCCCTGGTCTTACCTTCTGATATGCTGTTGCATATGCTGGCAGCCTTCTTCCCCATCATGACTCCCTCTTTATTTTTATTTTATTTTTCTATTTTAAATATATTTTTATTTATTTCAGAGAAGAACAGACAGGGAGAGAGAGAGATAGAAACATCAACGATGAGAGAGAATCATTGATCGGCTGCTTCCCACACGCCCACACTGGGGATGGAGCCTACACCCCTGGCATGTGCCCTGACCAGGCATTAAACCGTGACCTCCCAGTTTGTAGATTGATGCTCAACCTCTGAGCCATGTCATCCAGGCATGACTCTCTCTTTAAATATCAATGGAACACTACTGAGTCCATCTAGACTAGCTCCTTTCATGCTACTATGATAACATTGATGACCTGCCTGGCATGCAGGTAGAGAGAACTTGTCTGCCAAAATAAAACAAAGCACAACCTGGCTGGTGTTACTCAGTGGTTGAGCATCAACCAGGAGGTCACAGTTTGATTCAAGATCAGGGCACATGCCCGGGTTGTGGACTCAATTCCCAGAGTGGGGCATGCAGGAGTCAGACAATCAATGATTCTCTCTCATCATTGATGTTTCTATTTCTCACTCTCCCTTCCTCTCTGAAATCAAAGAAATATATAATCTCCCCTTCCCCACCCCTCACAAATAGAAGCAACAAAGCCTGCAGGGAGGGAGCCTGGATGCTGGCAACTGGAAGAGGCTCATGGATGGCACATGCTGAGGGGGTAAGAATGGGCACCTATTGTGACTGCTGCATCAGCACACCCCCCTCAACCAAGGCTCCTCTTCCATAGAATGGGCATGACAACCATATACAGATTGAAGGAATTATTAACTCAATTTGAAACCCTACTTTTCAGATAAATCATTAATCAAACAATATTGTTCCACACGGCTTTATTTCCCTTGAAGTGGGAGCATCTATTTTTTCTTAGGTTGAAATTATAAAGTCTTTTTTTTTTTTTTTTTTTTTTTTTTTTAAATCATGAGCCAAGGAAAGCCCTGCCAAATAGGGAGAGAAAACCTGATGGGAATGATAAGATAGATATCACCCTGTTTATCAGCTTGTGATTGTAACAAGTGGGAAAAGTTCTGGCACAGGTGGGCACCATGGACAGAGGGAGGACTGCCAAGCCATGTAGGTCTAGTGTCTCTTCTGCCCAGATACAAATTTGGGGTGATCTGGTAATTGACCTCTTTTTGTCTATAAAATAGAGATGATAATTCCTATCATGCATACCTAATCTAATAAAAGAAAAACATGCAAATTGGTGTCACTCTGCTACACATAAGCCATGCCCACCAGCCAATCAGAGCAGCTATATGCAAATTAACCCAACCAATATGGCAGCCAGCAGCCATGGAGCTGGCGCAAGCAGGAGGCATGGTTGCCCCGGTGATGGAGGAAGCCAAATTCCCACCTGCTTAGGCTAGCTGTGGCCTCTGCTCAAGGCAACAAAGTTTCAATTATAGAAGATAAATAAATCCCAGATACCTGCTTCTAGCCAGTCTCACTGGGAGCTTGGGTTACGGGGGGGTTTGGCCAGCCTGCAAACAGCCATCATCCCCTCAACCAGGCTGACCTAGCACACCAGCAGGGACCCCCACACTGAAGGGGCTGTGGCCAGCCTGAAAAGAGCCATCAGCCCCTTACCCAGGCTGGCTAAGTACCCTAGCAGGAACCCCATCCTGTTCCGGGACACTCTTCAGGGCATACCAGCCAGCCCCTGCCCATTTACCAGGCCTCTATCCTATATAATAAAAGGGTAATATGCAAATTGACCCTAACAGCAGAACCACTGGGAATGATTGGTCACTATAACACACACTGACCACCAGGGGGCAGACGCTCAATGCAGGAGCTGCCCCCTGGTGGTCAGTGCACTCACACAAGGGGAGCTCTGCTCAGCCACAAGCCAGGCTGCCAGTTGCAAGCACAGTGGTGGTGGCAGGCGACTCTCCTGCCTCCTCAGCAATGCTAAGGATGTCCTATTGAAGCTTAGGCCTGCTCCCTGCTGGCAAGTGGACATCCCCCAAGGTCTCCTGGGATTCCAGAGGGATGTCTGACTACCAGCATAGACCTGGTCCCTCTGGGAGCAGGCCTAAGCCAGAAGGTGGACATCCCCCAAGGGGTCCCAGATTGCGAGAGGACACAGGCTGGGCTTGGCTAAGGGACCCCTCCAAGTGCACAAATTTTTGTGCACCGGGCCTCTAGTTTGTTCGTAAGACTTATGTTGTAGGCAGTGAAAACAGAAGAATTGAGAAATGTAAGATTGTATAGAAATAGGGATTTGGGGTCAGATTCTCTGGGTTCTTATTCCAGCTACATCATATTTAGAACATCTCTTAATCTAAGCTTCAGTTTTCTCATCCTTAGTTTTAAGAATAAATGAAGTTCATAAAAAGTTCCTGGTATTGATAAAATACTCAATAAAAGTTAGTGGTAATTAATTTTATTAGTATACTTAGTGGCCCAATGCATGAAATTCATGCAAGAGTAGGCATTCCTTCCCCTGGCTGCCAGCATTGGCTTCTTTCTGGCACCTGGGACTCGAGCGTCCCTCTGGCCGCTGGCAGGCACTCAGGACCTGGGCTTCTCTCGCAGCCCCGACTTTGTCTGGAAGGATGTCCAGTCTAATTATCATATTATGCTTTTATTATTATAGTGTTAAGATTATTATTTTTCAAATAATTTCTGTATGCTTTTCATCTTCCCTGCAACTTTATTCCTTTGATTTTTCACACAAAAAATAAACACATCTTTTGATGGTAAACTTTGACTTGCAGTTTTTAATACCAAATTCTATTTGCAGGTCCCCATTTGTGTCCTTTGTGGTTTTGAATCATTGGGGAAGTGAATTGATTTAGAAGGGGCCTAGGGCTTCAGATGATTCGCTTGGAGACGGTGGGTGAATATTTGGTGTTAAGGCTTCTATCTTCCGTTAATCCCAGGTCTTCCTCCCCCACAGCCTTCACTATCTTGCTTATGGCTGGTTGGTTCTAAATGAAGTATTGCCATAAATTACATGGATAACCCGGAGTCATCAGTCCTCTGTTGAGGGGCCAAGTCACTGGATGGTAAAAGTGATAATAGTCCTTGCTGGTGTCACCCAAATCACTTCTCCATCCTCAATAAGTGTTGGTCTAGCACATTTATACATTACCCGAGACACCTCTGCATTACTTTAGCCTTAGGGTGCAGAGTGGACGTATTAACAAGAATGCCTTTTACATTTAGGCTCTCAGATGTCTCCTTTCAACCGTGACGTTAATGGCCGATTACAGATGGGAGTCAAGTTTGCAGGAAGCAGAACGTTCAAGCATAAGGAGGGCCAGAAGTTCAATGTGTTTTCCAGGAGAGCGTTCCTTTTAAAGATCAAACTCCACTCAGATTTGTCGGCATTGGAGCACTTGAAGAGATCTGAGGGTCTTCTTGCTATAATTGCCTCCTTTTACAGATGAACATCAGACTCTGAGAGGTTAATTAATTGCCCAAGGTCATGTATAGCAGAGCTTCTCAAACTTTAACTAGAATAAGAATCACCAGAGGGCATCTTGTTACAATGTAGAGTCTGACTCAGCAGGTGTAAGGTGGGGCTTGAGATTCTGCTATAAGCTTCAGGGGGATAGCTGCTGCAGGTCTGCAGACCACTTTGTGAGGAGCAAGGCTGTTCCATGAGGGGAATACGAAGTCAGGATTTTTTTAATACTCAATGTATTGTTTTATTTTACCGCCAGGATTATCCTTTGTTGCTGAAAACCACAGAGGCTTAGAGTGATGATGGTCATTCATCACTTGGGAGGAGTGGTTTACTTTTTAATTAACTAGAGTCTGAATTTGCAAAATATTCAAGAAAATTGTCAACAAATAGGTTGACTAGTCAATTTGAATGTCATCATCGAAGTGCCCAAGTATTGTGTGGTTGGTGGATGCTGTGATGTGTCATACAGAATCACTTTTAGCAAGAAGAATGAAAGCCTACAATTACAAAAGTGTTGACAACAAACAGCCCTCTGCTTCTAATCCCCTATAGTAAGACCTTCAGTTCAAGCAAGTCCTAGTACCCAAAGTCATGCCTCTTTCTCAAGAAGGTTCTTCATTCAATGATTGATCCATGGGCACACCCCATTTTTTTCTGGTCCCCAACGATATCATTAGAGTACATTTCTATTATGAGTTGAATATATCCTCTTCAAATTCATGTGTTAGAGTCCTCACTCCCAGTATCTTAGAGGTAACTTTACTTGAAAATAGTTCGTCTAATGAAGCAAGTAAGGTAAAATGAGGTCATCAAACTGTATCCTACACCAGTGTAACTTGTGTCCTTACAGGAAGAGGAGGTTAAGACACAGATACACACAGAGGGAAGATACGAGAAGGAGATATCTGTCTGCAAGCCAAGGAGAGAGAGGCCTCAGAAGAAATAACTCTGTCCATCTTGATCTCAGACATCTAGCCTCCAGAACTGGGAGAAAACACATTTCTATTGTTTAAGCCACAATGCCTGTGGTGCTTTGTTAAGGCAGCCTGAGTGAACTATCACAGCATTATCAGGGTTGTCATGGCTCCCACATTGATCCCTGGCCTCTGGGATAACAGCTTTTGTAATGTGGAATGCCAAGTGGGAGTCTCTGGCCCTTCCTGTTTCCCGGTGGAAAGCAGTGTATACACACCAGTCTGCATACTTGGGGAGTTGCAGAAAGTAGCATCACCTCTAAATACTTAAAAGATAAAGGAGAGTTGTTCCCACTCTTTTACAATTCAATTGCCCAAAACTGGTTCCTGAAAACCCAGAAAGATTCTGGAGGGTGACAGTAAACTCCTGCTAACTCATCAAATAGTAACCCGATTCCAGATGTTGGGGTAGATGCGGGATTTTTACTACAGCAGGTTGGTATGTCTTCAGCTATGTGTTATGTGACCATCAATTTGGCAAATCCATCCTTATTTTTATCAGAAAGAGATGCATTCCATTGGACTGGACAACAGTATATATTTGCTGTCCTGCCCCAGGGCTCGCCATACTCTCCCATCCTCTGTTCTAATATGTAGTAGTATGAAGATCCAGCACCAGCTGGCATTGTGCAGAACATTGCCCTGGTCTACAGTGTTGATGATGTTGTCCTAATTAGACTGAATGAGCAAGATGTGGCTAGTACATTGGCAACCTTGGTAAGATACATGTGCCTTAGTGGGCAGGAGACAGAATCCTCAATGATCCAAGCCCGCCACTCCTCAGATATTCCTCTTTAGTCAAAGCACAGGGAAAGAAAGTTGGAATAATGCATTTAAGTCTAGAGTTCTTGGCCCCACAGACATTCTCCCATCATAGAGAGAGAAAATGACCTTATTTTATTTTAGTGTCTGTCTTCCCAGGATCCTTAAACCATATGAGAACCTGACCAACCATGACTAGGCTGGACACATGCATTTTCTAACCTGTCACAGGGACAAATGCTTATTTGTGAGGATTAAATGAATTAATACAGGTGAGACACTTAGTAGCACGTGTTATGTAATAAATTCAACAAATATTAGCAGGCCCATTTGATGTTAGCTTTTATTGCTCTACAAATCCTTACTGAGTGTCCACTGCATCCCCAGCTCAGTTAAAGAAAGCCATTTTTTTCATACCAGAGCTAACAAACACCCAAACTGAATTCAAATAGCACTATTTTGAAGATAAAATGAGTTACTATGGATTAAATCTTTAGAACAACTGTTTTCTTTTTGGTGCAGGTGGTTTTGCACATATTAGCTCATTTACCAGTAATACCCTTAACTACCTGGCAAGGTAAGTTATACTTTTCCTTTCTCTGTACACATGATAAGATTCTGAGAGTGTGTGACCTTCTCAAGGTCACAGGGCTTGCAAGTCATGGAGCATAATTTGGACTCTTGTTCCTTTACTTCAGAAAGCATGCTTTGTCCATTGCCCTGGGTTGCCTTGAGGTACAGAAGTGAGTTCTGGGGGAAGGTGATGAATCTGACTCAAATTATTATCAATGCTTAACCTGATTTGAAATCTTCAGCCTCGTTTAAGGGATAACAATAATTTATTGTCCTCATACATGAATGAGTGTTCATCTTAGGAAGAAACTACTGCTCGTAGTGACATTGAAATGCTTGTTGAGGTTAAAAGGAATGTCTGCGGACTGGGCGTTAGCAGGAAATAAGGCTCAAAGAATGACGAAAGCCCTTTGTGACAGGAGGGGACAGTCATAGCAACCGCCTGGAGGACTAGGGGCTGAGAAGTCCCCTCTGGTTGGTGGACAGAAAGTATTTAAGAAAAGAGGTGTCTGACATTTCCAACCCCCATGAAGGGTTTTTCTGGGGAAGCAGCCTTCTAACCAAATCTAACTGATGAGTAAGAAATACATGGGAAAGGAGGAATAACCTGTGCTGAGTTCAGTGGGGGAGGGAGTGTGGAGGGCACACAGGACTCATGAAAGCTGATGGGCACCATGATGGCCAGGCTCAAGGAGAGGGAGTTCAAGGGGGAAAGTATCAGGATAAAGACCAACTATGCCTTTCTCACGGCCTGGAAGACCTTCCACCTTCTTGTACCCATCTCATCTTCTAAGAGAAATGGGAAGCCACAAAGGATTCTAAGCAGAAGAGGACATCCCCAGAGATCAAGACCTCAAACTAAGAAAAGCCACTGCAGCTGTGGGGTTCCAGGTAGCATCTTGCAGGAGGGAGCAATTTGAGGTCCACAGAGCCCATTGAAATCTCACCTATTTCCAGACAGTTCTTCATTAGTAACATCCTCATGAAGACAGTGGCACCTCTGCAGAGACCTTTTTGGGAGCTTGAGAGAAAGACAATTTAACTTTTCTCAGTGTCTTCCACATTCTACAAATGACCTTCAAGTCGACATGCTTTGCAGGTTACTTAATATGTGAAAAGGGCTGCAAATTATGAATTATGTCTTTGTCATCTTGATTCTTGTGAATTAAGGCTCTTCATTTCATTTCTTCTAAGTAGTGCCAAAGTTAGGGGGCCTAGGGTAACAGACACATAACACTTAAGATTTGAATACAATTGCTATGTGAATTTGTCACTAAAGTTATTGTCCTGGTATTTATGTTATTTCATAGACGTGGTCATCCTAGCTTTCCAGATGATTCTAATAGTATTCTCAGAGTGAACACTGTATTTCAGCTAGATTTCTTTATTTTCTACTCCCAAAAATAAACCCTGGAATTCCTCATTTCTCTGCCTTTTCTCCTGCCATCCCTAGAACTGACAACCCACCCTTCAGGGTCCCAATGTCTGCTTCTTCCAGTGGAACTTTCCCCGACTGAGCCAAGATGCATGCCATGCTTCTTTCTTAGCTCTTTTGACATTGCTGGGGCAGTGATGTGTGTTGCAGGGACTTGAGCTTTGAAGTTCATGAGTTCAGAATGACCATTTAATAGCTTGGGGGGAAATAATCCAATTCTTCTGATGTTTCACAAATGGACAAACAAAAGCAAAAATTAAGCTCTCTTTAAGAGGGAAAATGCACTTCAACAACCATCTGCCTATGGTTTGTTCTGCTTTCTTAGGAATTAGTAAAAAATCATTAGGGTTAGTTGGCTCCATGCCAATATGCCTTGACAGACCCAATTGGGTATGAATGATGAAGACCTCCTCTGCCCAGGGCAGAGTTGAGTGAAAAGAGCAAGGGAAAAAGAGGTGTGTTCATCAAGGTTCTCCAGAGAAACAGGAATAATAGAACACACATACAAGCACACATACACAAAATATAGTGTGTCCCAAACAATGTGTACACACCCTAAATAATTATAAAGGCAGTATTTATTAAAGTACACTTCACTTTCAAAATCGAGCTATCAGCTTTAAAACTGTGTATACATTTTGGGGTACACCTGTATGTATAAAGAGATTTCTTTTACAGAATGGGTGAATGTGATTGTTGTGGTCAGACAATTTAAAATCTTCAGAGAGGCAGCCTGAAAATTTTAGCAAGAGTTGATATCACAATCTTGATTCCAAAGGCAGTCTGGAGGCAAAATTCACTCCTCATTGGGGGATACCGGTCTTTTCTCTTAATGTCTTCAACTGATTGGATGAGGCCCACCCCACTTTATGGAGGGCCATTTGCTTCACTCAATACCTACTAAATGAAATGTTAATCACATCTAAAAAGTGCCTTCACAGCAACATTTAGACTAATGCCTGACCAAGAATTAGACTCTGTGGGCCAGACAGGTTGACATAAAATTAACCATGACCTCAAGAAGTGATTTGTTCTGCTAAGAATTTAATAGGAAATGGAGTCCCTGGGGGCAGCTGGAGAAGCTGAAAATAGTAGTGGAAAAGATGTGATAGAGATATTTGAGATGCTCATGGGGGGTGTCCCTGTACAACTTGGTGTAAAGTAATCAGGGATGAGAGGAAGCCAATGAGGTTTCCCAATATTATGCACAGTGAAGAAACTTTAAGAAAAGTGTGTCAAACATTCTTTTAGAAATCTCATTCTATAGTGTGTTTAATGAAAGCCTACTTGTTAATCTTAACTAGTAAACCCTGGAAAGTATTTATTTTGTGGTCACTTTGGAGAAACGAAGGAGAAGAGGCTGTCTTGATATTTAAGTTGTAGGAGAATAAATAAATTGTGAGAGATGGGGCATGAGTGAGAGCCAGAATCCATCAGAGACAGGAAATTGGAGCAAAAATTGAACCAGAAGTGATGTCCTCATGATCTCTGGTAGTGGATGGTGAGTTTTGTACTTTATGAAGAATGAGGTATAAGTCAATTTAAATTTAAAAATTCAGGACAGGTGACCACAGAAGACAAGAGCGTCTAAGGTTATTCAGACAAGGTACATGTGGGTTACAGCCTTTTGCAGAATCGCTGGATGGACACATTTGGCAGTATATCTCCAGACTAAGTAAAATGCAGTAGGGAGCAGAGGTACCAGAGCACCAGCTCACCTGTGCAGGTGCCTTTTCAAGTTGCTGTTTGTAATACACCTTTTAAAAACATACATTTATTATTTAAAAATTATTGTTATTGTTTAAAGAATTATAGATTTTTCACATCTCATTGGCCAAAGCACATCACAGGGCTGGTCCAGATTCACAGGGTGGTGGAACAAATTCTACATCTGCAGTGAGGAACTTCACAGTTATATTCGAAGGGTGTGGATTCTTGGAGGATAAAGAATTATGACCACTGATGAAATGTCTACCTTGAGTAGGCAAAGTCAGTCTAATTTTTATGAGGAAACTGAGGCTTACACTGCCACTCTCCCAAATGGTGGTAGAGTTGAGTTTCAAAGCCAGTTCTATCTATATCCACCTCACATTTATTTTAGCATCATCTGCATTTTAAGGAACACTAATACTAGTTAGGTCTAGAATACAAGTTCTGCAGTCCAAGCTGAAAATAAATAATTGTTTCTCTGCAAGAAACTGGAGAGATGGTGAAGAAAATGAATCTCTTCAGTGAAACACACTGGGTGCTATAAATGGAGGTGAAGAGCAAAGGGTGAGGGACCCCAGTGGAAAGAGACTGGTAAGTACTGAATGGAAGGGAGTAGAAAGTTTTCCCCAATTGCTGATGCTGAAGACTTGGAAAATGAGAGGAGTTCACTGAGAAGAGTGGAAGCAAAATCTCAGCAGAGAAATCAGTACAGTGGGTTTATGGAAGCGAAAAGTGGGGTGAAGGGGACTTTCAGAAGTTAGATGAATACTCAGTATTCCTACAGCACCGGTTCTCAAAATTTAGTGGCATCAGAATTACCTGGAATTCTTCATCAAAAGCTTCTTCAGGGATTTACCTTTAGAGGCTCAGGGTCAGACTGTCTGTCTGAGAGTCCAGGATTCACCCTGTTATCCAGCAGTTCAGTGATTCTGATGTAGATGCGCACAAAAACCCATAGCGAGAGAAATGCTCTGTCTGTGAGGTGAAAGCAGAAGGCTGAAGATGCGAGATGATGTGGGCAAGTCATTAGGGGTTAGATTAAGAAAGATCTAAAAAGGACTTTCTAAGGTGCATGTCACGACCTTTCAACAGGTCTTGAAAGCGATGTTGAGGAGTTGGAAGTCCCTTCTGTATGCCATGAGGACCTCTCATGCTGCTAAACAGGGAAATGTCATCACCACACTGAAAAGTTGATGCCCTTTGCATTGTGTTCAGGTTAAAACTGGGAGAGGTTTGATCATAAGAGATCAGAGGAGTCACAGAGTCACAGGTGACTCTGGCATATCAAATAATTCATTCCCAGCCATAGTTGTAAGTTTAATGTACTTGGTAATTATGTGCCTAATTACTGTGAGGTGAAAGTAGCAGAGAGATCAATATAACACATATTTTACAATTAAACAAATGTGACGTGTATATATTTGGGGTGTTGAGAGAGACAGACTTTCCCAATACTGGCACTCATGAACTGGGTTGAACATATATTGGATGGACCCTGACTTTTGGTAAGCTTCACGTGTGTGGTATGTATTCATTCAGAAATAAATCCCCTATGTGAATGTAACCTCCTTTCAATACAACTCTCATGGAGGGAACAGAGCTCCTTTATGGAAGGATTGTTACACATATGCATCTCCTCCCAGGGTTAATTAGGCGATCTCTCTGGGTCCATTCTATTAACCTGTAATTAGAATGTAAAAATACTCATGCTTCATGACACACATTTTAATTACATCTCACCATGTGCTGATATTACACACACATCATTGGAAAATAAGGCAGGAGCAAGGAAATTGTTTGTAGAGAAAAATGTAGCTTTGATTCCAGGCCTAGTTTCTAGGCATTTGGTCCCTGGCTTCTCATATCCCTTTATCCAGAGCCTACTGGTAGACCTCTCTATGAAAGATTACAGGAGGGAAGAGCAATTTGTCTGGATAGTATACAAAACTAGAGGCCTGATACACAAAATTCATGCACTGGGGCGTGCACTCAGCCTGGCTTATGCCCTTTTGTAGTACAGGAGCCCTTGGAGGATGTCTGACTGACAGCTTAGGCCTGCTCCCCACAGTCTGCTGCGGAGGTAGGAGGCTTCCGCCACTGCCACTGCGCTTGCTAGCCATGAGCCCGGCTTCTGGCTGAGTGGTGCTCCCCCTGTGGGAGCACACTGACCACCAGTGGACAGCTCCTGCATTGGGCATCTGCACCCTGGTGGTCAATGCACATCATAGTGACCGGTCATTCCACCGTTTGGTCAATTTGCAAATTAGCCTTTTGTTATATAGGATAATTTGGCTCAAATCCACCAAAAAGACTTATTTGTTTCTCCCCTAAGATCTTCTTCATGCTCCGAGTGTATTTCTGGCCAGAACCAATGACTTAGGATGCCTTCACCAATAGTAAAAAGAAAGAAGTTTGGGAATGGTAGGTCAGGAATTAGTTCCCCATTTAACAGATGAAACATTAGGACTTAGAAATAGGATTAAACTCTGACTCTTCTAATTTCTAGTCCAATTTTCATTTTAGAATGCTCTTGTCCACCTAAACCAGGCAGGTGAATGTGAATCTCAGACCATGCTCTTTGAAACTGCATAATGGGGTTTAGTGCCTTCCCAACCCTCCTCCATCTATGTATTTAAGAGGCATTTCTGAGCCACAATGCTAGATCTTTAAAGAGGCCCCAGTTTCTGTTCTCACTGAGTTTACAATCTAAAATTAATTACACTTTTGATGTGTGCTATAATTACAAATGGGTATAACATGCTGTGAATATTCTCACCTGTCAAAATATAAATGTCTCATTTGGACTCCCTGTGTCTGCTCTAACAAAATGGGTGATGGTGACATACTTCATCGCAGAACAAGGGATTCAGACAAAAGGTATGAGAAGTTTAGAGGGGAAGAAAACTGTAGTGAGTTTAATGGTAGCCTCCCAAAATATATAATCATATTCTAGTCCCAGAAATTGTGAGTGGAAAAGGAGTCTTTGAAGTTGTAACTAAAGATCTTGAGATAAGATCATCCTGGATTATCTCAGTGACCCCTAAATCTAATGACAAATGTTCTTATAAGAGACAGAAGAGGAGAGACCCACAGAGAAGAAGGGAATGATCCTATGAAGATAGAGGTAGAGATTGGAGTATGGCAGCCATACTAAAATGAACAGCCAGAGCCACCAGAAGCTAGAAGCAAGAGGCGATTGTCCTCTAAAATCCTTGGAGGGGTTGAGGTCCTTTAACACCTTGATTTTGAACTTCTGGCTCTCAAATCGGTGAGCTAGAAGTTTGTGTTGTAAACCTCCCAGTCTGTGGTCGTTTGTTATGGTTGACTGAGAAAACAAATGCAAGAGCCAAGAGACAGCAGGCAGGGCAGGCACTAGGGTGAGGCAGACAGGCGGGTAGGACTAACATTTAGGGAGCCACACACTCTCAGAGTCATACAAGCACAAGGTCAGCCATTGTTGGACCCAAGTGTGAGCCCCAGGCACCTAGCCTGACTCAATGCGTGAATGGGCCTACACAAAGTAGGTGACCAGCAGATGTCCACAAAAAGATTTTATTTTTTTGTCATTGACTCCCTTCAATGTCTTTGTCTCCTACCTGGCAGGAAAAACAGCAGTTATCAAGTGATCAACTTTTAACATGCCATGCCTCATCTCAAGTCTGCAAATAGCTTTTAGGCTAGGAGACATAATTGTTATTCTATAGGTGGAAAATTGAGACTCAGTGTGAACTGGTGACTTCTCCATGTGTCGGAGTTATGGCTAAAACCCAGATGTGTGTGACTGCAGCCTAGACACACCACAGGAATTAGTGTTAGTCAGTCTTGACTCACCCATAAGCCTTGTATTCCTGCTTTGTTCAGATCACTGCTAATGTTCTCCTCTCTCTCTGAATCTGAAGTAAGATATTCTATCTTCAGTGTCTTTTGGTCTAGTAAAGGAAGGATAACTAGATTAAACCATTGAATATAAAGACAGGAAGAATAAGATAAATTTAAACAGAAGAATGAGCAATAATGAGGCAATGCCAAGGCCCTGGGACCTTGCATCTTGGTGAACAGAAACATACACAAACACAACCCAAGTCCAAATTCTCCTTTCTCCATGACTCCATTTTGTTTGCTCCTCATCCCCACTAGTTGCTAGTGGGAGTGGGCTTCTTGCCATACATAAAAAAAGGAATTTTCTGAGACTTGCACAGGAGGATGGTATATTGTAGAGAGTTTTATTTCTGTGGAGTCAAACTCCTTGAGTTCCCAAGGTCCCATTTCCCTTTGTCCTGCCAAGGAAGAAGTCCCATTTTGCTTTCCACAGGGCTGAGATCAAAGTCAGTGTCCAAAGTTTCAGGTCCGTTTGGGCACAGTCCAATCCAGCGTAAAGCTAGCTTAGTTTGTGCTTTCTGCTGCAGTCCATCAGCCTATTGTGTGTGGGGTCTGCATGACCATGAGCCATGTGGCTATGGAGGGAAAACAGGCAGGAGCAAAGTCAAAGGAACCAAAGAGCCAAGAGAGAGAGATTTGTTTGTTTGGGGGATTATGTAGTCTCAAATTTTTGAGAGACTTGCATTGGCTCCACTTCCTTCTAGCCAATGATCTCTGCTCCCGCATTTGACTGACAAGTGCCTTCTCCATGACGTCCTGACTTCCTTGTGCATGCATCTTCTTCCCTGTGTTGGAGCCCTTCCCCTAGTGACTTGCAGGCAATGGCCAGTGGTTCCCTGGGGAATGCAAAGTTGCAGCTTCCTGGTGAAGCTGCCGGAACAACAGGCCTATACTATCTGGCCTTCTTTCTGCTCCTTTTCTATGATTAATAACTAGCTAATTACAAGGGCATCAACATAATCTGAGGTTACTTCTACGTCAGTTGGATCAAGAAGCCGCTTGTAGCTCTTTTTTTCTGTTGAGTTTCTGTGTTTAAAATATCTCCAGAGCAAGCTAGGAAAAAACTTTCCATTTTGCCAATGTTTGCTTTTCAGTGTTTTGAATGAATCTTCTTAGCAAACTGCTAAGCTAATTGAAGCAGCACCATTTCAGCTGAAAAAACACTGTGTCGCTTGTGTACTCAGCCGCGCCAGTGAGGGGTCAGAGCTGGGGAAATTATTGTTTTCCGTCTAAACGCCAGGTGCAGGACAGAGAAGGTTTTTTTGTTGTTTTTGTTTTGGTTTCATTTGTTCTGTTATGGGGAGGGCTGGGGCTGGCATTTCAATGTCATACAGATATATTTTTTTGGTTCAGAAATGCAAAGAAAAAGTAATTCAGTGAGGTCAGGTGACTTGTCCAAGGTATCAGAGACATGCAGAGAGGGTCCTCAGCCAGGGACCATCCCAGCGCTGCCTGCCACATTGGTGGAGACCATAGCCTAAACTTTGAAACACTAAGAGAGCCCTGGCCGGTTTTGCTCAGTGAATAGAGCATCGACCTGCAGACCAAAGGGCCCTAGGTTCGATTTGGTCAAGGACACATTTTTAGGTTTCAGGCTCCTCCCTGGCCTGGGGCCCTGGTTAGCGTTGGTGCAGGAGGCAACCAATCCATGTGTTTCTCTCACATCAATGTTTCTTTCTGTCTTTCCCTCTCTCTACCACTCTCCCTAAAAATCAATGGAAAAATAGCCCCGGGTGAGGATTAACAACAACTACACTAGAAGAATTGAATGTCCTCTCTGATACACGCGGTTCAATTCAATTAAAAGGCTGGGATTTAAACTCAGATCTGTGACTCCATACCCTTGTTTATGTCTTTGGTTCCAAACATGCCATTCAGCTCTCATGAATGTGAGGCACTTAAAATGTGCTCTGAAAGTGCTCTGAAAACGTTTTCAATAGGAACATCAAAATTTTTCATGAGCAACATTTATTTCAGCAAAGTATTACCTACCCTTAAAAATTCAACATATTTTCTTGATAGGTTTATAAAACTGCTTATTTAATCATAACACCAGCTACTATATTTGTGAGGTGGTTCTGGAAGTGAGCCGAGAGCAGGCATTTCTTCTCTCCAAAGTCAAAACATAACTTAGGGGCATGGGGGGCGGGGAGGGGAGTGTCCACTGATGTTACAACGTAATGAGGAATAAGATAAAGTGTGAGTCACTTCTGATGTAAGATCAGCAAAGAGACACTTGGCAAAATTTTTAAAATCTCTTATAAAGGAATAAATGGGATGCTGAACTAGAACTCACTTAAAAAATAGCTAATGATTTAAAATTGTGTTCAGCTCCGGGCTTAACTTTTTAATGGTTGAAACTTAGCTAGGTTTGGGCAAAGATCACCTGATATATTGAGGTGAAGTAAATTTTTCTGTAAACCGCTATGTTTCAGAGACTCTACCTAAACTATCTTCAGTAAGGACCCCCTGATTCTGGGGGATGGCTATGCTAATTCCATTTCACACAGGAGATTGCGGAGGCAGCCAGGGTTGTAAGGCTTCTACCCGGAGTCTCAAAGTCAGTAAGTGGCAAAGACTATATTGAAGCAAGGGTTTTCTTGTGTGGGTGTCTCCAGAGCTGAGAGATTTTTGGTTTTTGTTTTACAAGCTATAAGCATGGGGGTGTTTAATTTCTTGCACACGCATAGCCTATTCTAGGACAAGGGCTGTCCTTGTGACGGGCTGGGGGCCCTTTGCACTGGGCCATCCCTCTCTAGGCATTGTCTTCTGTTTTCAAGAACTGACATCCTGTCTGTGCTGCTTTCCCATTCCCTTCTAGGGCTGGGGGGTCTGTGAAATCCTGCTTCTGTGCTGCCCCCTTTTTTGTTTCTCTCTCTCTTATATTCACATGTGGCATCTCTGGGGGTCCCAGTGGGGTGGGTGGGTGAGGTCCCCCGGAGAGGGCAGGTGCAGATACGCATGCACAGCGATTGTTGTGCTGTTAATTTCTCAGAACACGTGGGGGCTACCTCCCACTGACAGCTTTGTTCTCGAGCTGTCCTCTTTTGTTTGTGCGACTGTTTAGAACCCCTGAGAAGTACTGTGTACCTGTCCCGTGTCAAAGGCACCTGGTGGCTGGAAAAGAGAACTGAATAGACCAGGACCCCGTCTGGAGTCTGGAAGGGGACTGAGTGACCGTACCCCGCAGGTGGCCCCAGGAAGGAGTTGGTTATCCTAGTGTATGTATGGAGGGCAACTGCATTCCAAGCAGCCTTGTTTAGAGATACCTGGCAAGTGGGTGTGCGTTTCTCACCAGCAAGCATCCTTTGATAGAAGACAGTTTCTCTGTTAGGAAAGAGGAGTGTATCCCCAACTGTGCCCCTCCTGCACTCCTAGTGTGTCACTCTGTCCCCTGGATGTCAGTCGTGGTCCTCTGACCTGGGAGGACCAGGGAGGGCCTGCTAGACTATGAAGCATCCCCCGCGGCTTCTGCAAATCCCAGGATGGGCTGTGGCTCAAGGTCACATTAGGCTCCAAAGACTGTACCTCCCAGACAACCTGTGCCCCTCACTTTTGTTGATTTCAAGTGTGAAACCCAGGTCTTCCTCACCTTCCATAGAAAACACTGCAGCAACACTGACAACAGGTTATTCATGAGCTTAACTGGGGGGAGGGCATTTTGATGCCTGGGTGATACTCCTCAGAGGCCCTGGGCCTTGCTGTGCTTTATGAACACCCATGATGGCGTTGTCTAGTTACATTGATTTCAAGGTCATGGGGCTTGGGCTGAGATAGTGGCCATGAGCTATGGGCTGATGGGAATTGTCTGAGGCCCCCTGTACCAGGAGCCGTGTCAGGAGAGGTGAGTCCCCACTTAGCCACAGTCAGAGAATCCAGGGTTCTGGTGGTGCGTGTGATTGGGTGTGGGGAAACAGGTATGATGGATACAGACATAAACTAGATACCAACCCAGAATGGAACCTAATGTGAAGATTTCTATGTTGGAGCTACAAGCATTTAAAATTGCAAATTCATTTCAGGTTTGGCAACATCCTATTGAAACCCACTCCCCCAGGTAAGTGCAGATGTTGGCTGGACTCCACACACCTTGTGTGAACGTGCTCCTCCCATGTTTCTCTTGCAGCTGAACAAAGTGGGGGAGGGGTGGAGGGCAGGTAACTGTGGCTGGAAGGATCCCCTTGGACTAGGACTCAGAGACTTTGAGAATGATGCATATTTTCCGACCTGTCTTGCTGGGCATTTGCTGGGCATCGGTCTGGGACCTACCGAATGATGCATGAGAGAGACTGAGCCTGGATCCACCACCTACTTGCTTCTGACTTTGAGTAAGTTACTTAGACTTTATTATTATTAGTATTACAGGAAGTTGCAAAATGCTGGACACTTAGTAAGGGCTCAGGGAATTCTAGTCTAGTGTCTTGTTTAGTCTGTGACTCCTATCATCAGCCTCAAGTTTGGAGGGGAGAGCATGGGGGTTGCCCCAGCCCAGGAGAACCTCTTTAGGCAAAGGGGCTGTTTAATCAAAGGCCTGTCAGATGGCTAACTGCGGGTAGGGAGAGGGATTGCCTGGCTCCTGGTGGCCCCGGGGGAGGAGAGGAAGAGGAGCAGTCTGGAAAGCAGAGGGCAGTGGAAAGGAGATGCAAACTGAAGCATCCGCTGGGAAATTTCCCAACTCCGTGTGGGGACAGGGAGGGAGAGTAAGGGTCGAGCAAAAGGGAAGCAGAGGGGAGGGAGGGGGGAAGAGGGCTCTGAGTCCAAGGATAATGAGGGGGACAGAGCTTGGTTGAGACAGACAGCCCTGCACCCATTGCCTCAGCTGCTTGGAGCCAGGCTTCCAAGCCCACAACCAGACCCTCTGCACTTTTCTGAACCTCATCCAGAGCCACCTTGCCATTGGGAAAGGGAAGGAGACAGACTAAGTTTGTATTCTTCGAACATACTCCTGATAGAGCTGTGTTGGTCCATCCCCCAGCTCTGAGACAACCTCTCATCTGGGCCAGGACAGGGGAGAGGGGACCCTGGATTCTTTCCACCAGCTAAGAACCAGGGCCGGGGCCAGCTCTCTGACCCCACCCAGGGTCTTCTATTGTCCATGGGCCCCAGCCTCAAACATGATGCTTTTCACATTGTAAGAACTGGCACATCTTTGTGTGATAAAAGGACATGCATATTTCCATCCTGTGAATTTGGAATCTGAATGCTACAATAATTACGGTTATTGTTTGGATATATGAAGGCCCACCTCTCTGGGACTATATAGTCATGATTTTATTTCATTTATCCTCACAACAAACACTGTGAGGTTATCTAGGAAATGGGGGCTTGAACTCTATAGTGGGTAGAATTGTGTTCTGCCAAAAAGTATTTTGAAGTCCTAAGGTACTTTGAAGTGGATGTGACCTTACTTATTTTTTTAAAAATAGGGTATTTGCAGAAGTTATCACATTATAATGAGATTGTACTGGAGTAGGGTGGGCCATATATAGTCAGAAGAGGGAAACTTGGACACAGACAGAGACACATGAGGAGAACACCATAAACAGAGACAAAGATTGGAGTGAGGGGTCCATAAGCCAAGGGTTGCTGGAAAACCCCAGGGGCAAGGGGAGAAGGAAATGATGTTGCTACACCTTGGCTTCCCATTGCTGACCTCCGGAACTCTGAGAGAATACACTTCTGCTATTTCAGACCACCCAGTTTGTGGGACTTTGTTACCATGAAACTAATACAAGCTCAGAGGGGTAAGCAATTTGCTTGTGAAGTAAGGTCACAGTGAAGTCAGGGTCCTGGCCAGGATTTGGTAAGTGATGAAATCCGATCTCAGTGTGTAACATGAGTCTGATGCCCTCTTCGTGGGCCCAGGTCACTATCAATGCTCCCTGTGTGGTTGAGCTGTAAGAACTGGGCAGCCAGGTTGCTGCCCCACATCCTTTAAGAAACTCTTTTCTCTGTGTCAGAGTCCAGAGTCCTCTCCATGGCTTGCCACTGACACCCCCAAATAGGGGGCCGACTACCTGTTAAATATTGTTCTAATGCATTAAGTAAGCAGCAATACGTCTTCCCAAGAAGTGTGTGGGAGAGGCTTCTTGTCTCCATGGTAGAAACAAGGACACCAAGGCTGAACAGGACAGCATCACACAGCCAGGCCACACCAGAATACATGTGCAAGCCCACTGGGCTCTCAGTCTGTGCCTTTAAAGCACGCTACACTGGTCACCCATCTCGTGTCTTGATTCCAGGTTGGTTCTGAGTGCAGAACAGAAAGACTGGGAAGGAAAATGGACATGGACCTGGCTCAGGAGGTGTGAGAAACCCGGACTTGACTGAGACATTGTGAGCTTCCAGGTATAGGGTCAAGATGGGCTCCAGATGCGAAGAAAGCCCTCCCCCTCCCTTCCCCAGCTTTCTTCATATGCAAGGTGGTCTAAGCTAACACCTGAATGTCAAACTTATTCTCATTCATTTTAATTTTATAACATTTTTCTCCAGCCTATGTAAAATTTCCCTTTAAATGTTATAGTCTGTGTAGCTTGGGCGCGTTCCCACTCATTATTTAACCTTGGCTAATTTTTTGAATACTTCTCTTCAGCAGTCACCACGCACATGCTGCAATAACACCGCAGTTAAAGTAAAATAATCAAGATTTCTTGTGATATGACGTCTCTTCCCATTTGCTCCCCCTCACCTCATTATTTTACTCCTTTTCTTTTTCTTTAAGTTGGTGGGAGCAGAGGATTTAAATTGAGCATCAGAAATGAAGAAAAGCTTAACTTCAGGCCGGGAACGGTGCGCCATCATCTTGGGTAACAATGGAAAATATCTCGGAACTATGATTAAGAAGGAGGAAAAATACCAATTAGTTAGAAATCCCAGTTGTTGTTTTTTTTTTTAAATTTCATTCATTTTTAACCTTGAGAAAGTCAAGTTCTCTGAAAGTTTCCTTATTTCTTTTCACATAGGTGCTTGCTCTCATCTACAAAAGGAGGCTAGTACTATACAATTTCATAGTTATTATGAGGATTGAAATGTGCTGAGACCACTGTTTGGGACAGTGGGCTTTGGGCCCCTGTAGATTTAGCATCAAACCTCTATTCATCCACCAAAGGATCATAAGATTATTACAGAGGGGCATCCAGGTTAAGGTGGTCAATGTCTTCAGCCAGGCAAGGGGACAGAAACCAGGACAGAAATGTCAGTGGGTGATGTAGAGAGTCCCAGGCCAGCGGGAACAGGGACCGTAGAGGGCAAGGCAAAGCCAGAGTCAGACCGAGATTCGGGTCTCTCTGTACATGCCTATCCTCAGTAATGAGATGTCCCACTCCCGGGGCCAAGGACATATTCTGTGCTTTTGGCTAAGTCATCCACTCACCCTATCAGTGTTGAGCTCTTTTTACCTGGCAGCTGCTGTGCTAAGTACTGAGGAGACAATGCTGAGTACACTGACTCAGGTCCTGTCTTCTTGGAGTTCATAATCTACGGGCATCTCAAGAATTGTTAATATAATAGTCACATAAGTCACACACACACACACACACACACACACACACACACACACACACACACACTGCAGGGTCCTTTGCTCCACCACCTCTAACACTTGATGGTGCTTTATGGGAAACGCACCCACAGTCCTTTGGGGCAGATGTCCCCATCCACAGGTAGCAGGTGGAGGCGTTGACATTTGGGGAGGGCGAATTGTGATAATTGCCATGAAGGAAAAAATACCTGTGGCAATAAGAACTTGTAAATGAGGGTGGTCTCCCTGGAGGAAGTGGTGTTTGATCTGAGAGGGGCTGGGATCTAACTGGGAGAAGGGAGACGTGAGGATCATCTCTGACAGTGGACCCTCACGTGTGAAAGGCCGGACCCTGGCTTTTCAATTCCTCAATTGCACCGTGTTCCCTCTGTGACTGTAGGACCTCGTCTGACAGCAGAGGAGTAGGAAACCAAGTGAGGCAGGTGGGGCAGGTGAGACAGGTGGGCAGGTGGGCAGGGACTGCCCGAACACACTGTGAGAAACTTTTTGTCTTCTTCGTAAAAGCGTGGAGTAGCCTGGGAAGGGTTTGATGGAAGGTGAATTGATCATCTATTTACATTTTGAAACTGTCACCCACATCACAGAGACTTGTTGGAGGAGAGAAGTTGCGGGGACACCAGTGGGTCAGCCATAGTGTGGCACTGCCATTGTGCCCATAGTCACACCACAAAGACTGGAACACAAGGCTAACAAAAGGAATCAGACCCTTATAATAGGTAATGCTATAGGTGGAATGCAGGGGCAGAGAGGAGAATGACTATTTAAACGCAACCATGTTACATGCTTTACGTGCTGTGTTAGTTTTGAGGGTTGCCAAATCAAAGTTCCACCAATGGGGTGGGGGCGGGGGGGGCCTTTAAATGACAGATATTTATTTCTTCTCAGTCTGGAGGCTTACGTCTGAGATGGTGTGTCTGCAGAGCTGTGGTCCCTCTGAAGGCTCTGGGGGAGTTGACTGCACACCTACTTCTTAGCTCTAGAGCTGCCAGATGTTCTTGGTGTTCCTTGGTGTAGACAGCTCAGTCCTCACCCCTGCCTTCAGGCCTTCTCCCCATGTCTCTCTGAGTCTTCACATGCCCATCTTCTTAAAAGAACACTCGTCACACTGGATTCGACTGCATCCCAAGGACCTCATCCTAATTACACCTGCAATGATCCTATGTCCACAGAAGGTCACATTCCCAGGTGCCAGGCATTAGGACTTTGGCACATCTCTTTGGGGACACAAGTCAAACTATAACATGGACATTATTGTTCTCAGGTCCCATGACAACATGCACATGACAGTCACCTTCTCTGCAGGGGCCTTTGATCCACCATCTCAAGCACCTGCTGCCACACACTAGTGCCGTCCATGTGCTCAGATTGCCATGCCTTATGGGCGATGCACCCACAGTGCTCTGTGGAAAGTGTCCCGATCTGCAGGAGCTGGTGGGGTGTGGCCATTTTGGGATGGTGAATGGATGTTCTGCTCTGCACGGCTCGGAAGTCATAGTTTGGCATTTGTACTTATACTTTGTTCCACTGTGTTTTACTCCAGAGTCCTGGCTATTTCATTTTTGTCTCCTGCATCCTGTGGGCACCTCCTGCAAAGAGGGATCTTGGGGCAACCAGTGCAGCATCCAGAGGGGTGGGGTGATCTTTAGGGAACAGGCTCTGGTCTGGGATTTCTCCTCTGACTTTCTAACTAGCATCGTTTGTAATTAGCATTTGAACATTACTTGTCTCTGCCACGTTCTAATTGTTAAAAATTATACAATCAAAATCTCCATTAAAATAAGTATGCCTCATTATTGTTGTAATTAGGTTTAGATGACAGAGTTTTAGAAAAATGGAGTCAACTATTTTCCTCTCATTTTTCCCTTTCTCTGTTTTTCCCTTCCTTCCTTTCTCTCTCATTTCCTCTTTCTTTTTATCTTCTGTATATCTCCTAGCTTAGCCGTCCTGAGAATTCTCTCTCCCTATCCCAGTTAGATCTGCTGTTCTGATGCTTCACTGGTATATGAGGGTGGATGAAGGGGAAAAACGGTACAGTTTCAGGTAGGTGGTGAATTGTAGTTCTCCCTTACCTGTTAAATGCTCTTTGACATGGTGAATGTCTCCAATGCTGACTCTGCCCTCGTTGGGCGTTTTGGGAGTTCCTTATAGTAGAATCCTGCAATTCCTACTTGGCAGTATTTATGAGGGCAATGCTTGTTATTAGAAGGGCAATGTTTGATTCTACTGATGGCTTTTGACTCCCCCTTACTTCCTCCATCTGCTGGGATTCTTGCTGGTATCAGCTTTCCTGCAGGCAGACCTCTTGGGGAGGGTCCTTTGAGACAATCTGAGTCCAGCTGCCCCCACAGTTCCCTGGACACAGAGGAAGCAAGGTCTGATGCCCGGCTGGAGAAGTGCTGTTCTCTCTGCAGCTCTGGACTCCTTGGGGTTCTCAGTCCCACTCAGACCCTCCCCCACTTTCCAACACTGTTTTTATCACCTGTAGTAGGTTGACTAGCATCTCTCTAAAATTCATGTCTACACAGAACCTCATTTAGAATGTGATCTCATTTAGAAACAAGGTCTTTGCAAATATAATTAAATGAATATGAGCCCATATCTAATCTAATAAAAGAGTAATATACAAATTAACCACCACTTCGAGACACCTAAGCCATCCCCACCAACCAAGCCACACCCACCCGCCAATCAGAGTAGCTGTATGCAAATTAACCCAGCCAAGATGGAGGCCAGCAGCCATGGAGCTAGAGCAAACAGGAGGCTTCTGTTGCACCAGCAATGGAGGAAACTGCCTGCCTAGGCCAGCCGGGCCTCTGCTCAAGGCAACAATGTTTCAATTGTACAAGCCACAGAGCTGAAGCAAGCAGGAGCCTTCGTTGCCTGACTAGGCCTCCACTCAAGGAACAAAGTTTCAATTATAGAAGATAAATAAACCCCAGAAACCTGATTCCAGCCAGCCTTGCTGGGACGTTGGGTCAATGGGAGCTGTGAGCAGCCTGAAAAGACCCTCAGCCCCTCACCCAGGCTGGCCACACCCCCATGGGGTGAGGGTCCTCACTGGGGGCTTGGCAAACCTACAAACAGTCATCAGCCCCTCACTCAGGCTGGTCAGACATGCCAGCAGGTGGACATCCCCCGAGGGGTCCCAGACTGTGAGAGGGCACAGGCTGGGCTGAGGGACCCCCCCAAGTGCACAAATTTTTGTGCACCAGGCCCCTAGTTAGATTATATGAAGACAGCGGACATGTTGAGAGATGGAGAAGAATGCCCTATGAAGCTGGAGGCAGAGATAGGAGCAGTGCAGCCACCAGCCAGTGGTCACCCAGGATGATCCGGAGCCAACAAGAGCTGGGAGAGACAAGGAAGTGTTCTCCCTAAAGTCTCTGCAGGGGCTTGAACTCTGCTGATAACTCGATGTGCATTTCTGGTCTTCAGAATCATCAGAGAGAAAGTTTCTGTGTTTGCTAAGCCACCCAGTGCCCAGTGTGTGGTCATCTGTTACAGCAGCCATGGGAAACCAATACACCACCAACTGTTACCTCTGTGTCCATTTCCATGTTTCCCTCTGACTAGAACACGCAGCCTTCAGGAGGCTGATTCTTATTCCTCTCTGGGTTTCCTTCAGCATAGTGCCCTGACGTGGAGACATTTATTGTTATTTTGTATTTGCTGCAAGAAAAAAATTGATGTATTGTTGGTCATCAACTTTCATTTGAAACCACTTTGAAAAAATGGGAAATTTATAAGGAACCCAGAAAAAGTGTGAATGGAAGAAATGAGTAATTATGTGCTATTTACCTCCTACTATTGTTCCAGCCTCATGATAGAGGCTTTCTCCATTAACTTCAGATTCTCACTCAATTATGCAGGTCGATTCATATTCTTTAGAAACAGTTTGCATCTTTAGTCAACCCATTTAGGCTTCATCTGAAGGAATAAACTGATGGGAAAAACAAGGTGAAATCAAAACAATTTTGAAACTGCAAGTAAACAGGGAATTATTAAAAATAACTTGGATAATGGATTTAGGAGAGTGCAATTTTTACAAGTTACTTGCAGAGTGCTAATTGTTCAATTATCAGACACACAAAAAGGAAGATGATGTGGATCTTCAACAACAAAGTTATTATACAGTAATTTTCTGTGTATTTGTCAGAGGAGGGTCCTGTGACTAAGATGCTTATGGTATTGCAATTTTACTTTGACCATTTATTTAAAAATACTTCTCTGTTATCAGGTGAAAGACGTTTTTGAGATGAAATAGCACACAAGGGAATTGTTCTTATCATAGAAAATGTATTAATTTAAAATGAGGAAATGGGCATAAAATTATCCAAACAACTGAAATGGGAGAAATTTCAAAAAATTAATCTATTTGTTTGGCCCAGTGTGCACAGTGTGGGTATTAT
This sequence comes from Murina feae, assembly GCA_004026665.1. Taxonomy (NCBI): domain Eukaryota; kingdom Metazoa; phylum Chordata; class Mammalia; order Chiroptera; family Vespertilionidae; genus Murina; species Murina feae. The sequence continues at coordinate 27,505 of PVJC01006158.1, read as the reverse complement.
ACACACGATCATAAATAGAAACAATTAAAGTGTCGGGAAATGTACCTGACTTGCACCGGAATGTAACATCCCAAGTTAAATGTCTGGAGTGGAGCGCATGTCACTTCTGACTTACCACACAACCCACGGTGGAGGGCTCAGATGAACGAGGAATGCCTGCCTTTGTAAAATGGGAAGTAATATATGGACAGGGTCTCCTGTTCCTTTCCTAATAAGTCATTCCCAGATGGCGAGTTACACCCAGAGATGGGTTTTCAAGTTGTGTTGGTCTTTTCCCTCTTGCTTCCTGCTGATCCATGCTGCTCCGAAGCTGCTCTTTGCAATGGACACAATCCGGCTAATGAGGACACAGGCAGCAGTGGGTGTGGACCACAGGCTGTGTGCTGGGGAAGAGGTTTCTCCGATGTCACTTTCTTTGGAGCGAGCTGAAGAAAGACTCACAGTCTTATTACTCTCTGTTAGCTGGAATGGCTCCTGTGGCTGGCTTTCCAGATTTGAGAACTCCTGTCTTCGTAAGTGGACACTTTCTGCCAATAAAATGTTGCCAGCCAGAGGCAGTTGGGAAATGAGGGTTCTGGTCCAGTCTCTTTCCTTATTTTTGGGGATGACCTTGGGCCAGGTGCTCAAACCTTAGAGATGACAATGATTCTCTCTTGAACAGACACTAGCCAGGCCCCTCTCATCCCTCTTTTTTTTTTTTTTTTAAATATATTTTTTATTGATTTCAAAGAGGAAAGGAGAGGGAGAGAGAGACAGAAACATCAATGTTGAGAGAGAATCATTGATCAGTTGCCTCCCGCATGCCCACCACTGGGGATTGAGTCTGAAGTCCAGCCATGTGCCCTGACCAGGAATGGAACTGGGACCTCCTGGTTCATTGGTCGATGCTCAAACACTGAGCCACACCAGGTAGGCTCTCATCCCTTTTCTTGACTCGGTAGTAACCCTGCTCTGTGAGATTGAACAAATTCTAACATAGCTTCTAATAGCTCCAGGCCTCACCCCTAGAATGGCCCAAGCCCCACCGGAAGCGTTCCCCTGAGAGAAGTCAGGGCTGCCAGAAGATTTGCCTGTTTACCCAGCACCCGAGGACAGGGTACTAGCTCCTGGCCTCTGTGGAAGGGTAGGAGCAAACCCAGATGAACTGCACATGAACCAACCCCCCTTCCTGCTCTTTGTAATTTCCTGCTACTCTGACTCTCCCCAGCCTCCCCACGCCCTCAATCTCCCGTTAAGTCCCAGTCACCTCTGTATACATCCAAGCTGAGCACGGACCATGCTGGACTCCTTTCCCTGTGACAATAGTGTACTGCTGACTGAAATCGGCTCTTGCCACTCTAACCAGCGTCCAGCTTTTTTGATCTCTGAGAGAGGCCATCCACTTCTTACAATGGGAGAGGCGAGTCATTACCATGGGCGCAGGTATATTCTGATTCAATATATTAATGTGCAGGTTCTCTGAGGAAAATCAAGGTCAGCTCTGAGTGGGATTTGGCACCTATCACCTGTTCCCCAGATCTTCCCCTGCTTCCTTAGCAAGAGAATTTGCCCAAGTGAGTAAAGACCCTTTGCCATCACCTCATTGGATAACAACCTTGCATGGCTACAGTTTCTCCAAGGACTCAGGGAGCAGGAAATAGACCAGCTGGGAGGGGTCAGAGAGAACATTACACCCCAGCTCTATTGATGACAGCAGCTTGGAAGTCCAGTTATGTGGCAGGGTCCCCCGAAGTCCTCATAGGAAAGACCAGCCTACACGGGGCTCTTCTCTAATTGGGGTGGGTTTCCTCACACCACATGGGCCTGAAACATTTCAGAAAAACCAGTGGGGAGCTCTAGACCCTGTACTGTCCATCAGCCTTCATCCCCCACCTCACCCAGGCTCCTGAGGCCAGCTGTTTCTGCACCCAGGCATGCCCCGAGGCCCACAGCTGGAGACTGCTGAGCACACTCCTATAGGTGGGCAGCAAACTCCTTCTGGCTGGGGGTGTGAGTGTCACACTGTCACGTGCACCAAAACAAAACCTACAGCAAAATCATTCTTTTTTAAAAAAAATCTTTATTGTTCAGATTATTACAGTTGTTCCTCTTTTTTCACCCCATAGCTCCCCTCCTCCCAGTTCCCACCCCACCCTCTGTCCTTACCCGCCCCCCCTCGCTGTTCTCATTTATGGTATACGATTATTTCCAGTCTCTTCCCGTACCCCCAACACCCTTTCTTGATGGTGGGATGTTTAAAACCATTCCTTCAGAAATGAGGAGAAAGAAATATAAGGATCTCCCTCCTAGCCCATCTGTTTTGCATGATATTAAAGCTTCCTGCCAGTGGAGTATAGTGAAAAGAAAAGAAAAAGAAAAAGTGGATTGTAATAGGAGAAACCAGATTGTCATGTGGCAAGTGGTATGTTCTAATACAGCCTGACAATGACTTCCCGTAAGCTAGCGCTTAGAGTGAGACTGACAGTGCTCTCAGGGAGAGGTGGCATCTGGGGTCCCTGTCCTTAGATCTGGGAGGAATTTATGACCAGCAGAAGCGATGCTATGGCTCCCTCAGGACACAGTTTCTGGCACACAGCCACCATGCTGGGAGAAAGCCCAGGACACATGGAGAGGACACGTGGGTGTCCAGCTAACAGCCTCGGCTATAGTCGCAGCTAAAAGCATCACTTGCTGGAAAATGAACAATGTCTCAGATGATGCCAGTCTCCAGCTGTCTTGCTGAGATGTCACAGAGCAGAGACACCCATACCCACTGAACCCTATCTGAATTCCTGGCTCATGGAAAGTATGAGCAATAATAAGTGATCATGATTGCTTTAAGCCACTCAATTTTGGGATAATTTGTTGTGCTCCATTGGATACTACAAGTATTAAAAGTATAGATATAATATTAGAATTAATAAGAACTTAGCATGGCTGCTGGGTACAAAATCATTATGCAAATGAATGATATTCTTATGTACTAATGACAAACACAAGTCAAATTTAAAAGTTGACAATAGGATAAAAATACAATTACCTGAGAATAAATACAACAAAAGTCACTTAAGTCATCTAAGTCTTTTCAAGACCCAACCCCAAATTTCTATTCAAATAAACCAAAGAACTAGAATATGCTGATCTATACTAGGTCTGTGGATTCAGAGTCCATATTGTGCAGTTATCAATTCCCTCACAACTGATTTACTGTGCATGCCAATCACAGCAAACAACACAATAACTGTGCAATGAGATGGGCTGGTTCTAAAATTTATGTGGGAATTGGAAAGCCTCAGCATAGGCGTGGCCCTCAGAGGGAGAAGAAGGGGAGGGCTTGCTCTACCAGATTATGTAGCTAAAGCGTATGATGCTGGGTCCGTGGTGTAAGGACTGAAAGATGAGCAAGGTGGAACACAACAGAAAGCTTGAATGCCAAACCCACATAGATACAGAAGCTTTAAGGGGGACAGACGTGGCGGGGTAGATGCTGGGGAGCTGCTGAAGTCTTCACAGACCATCTGGAGACACTTGTGACCACATTGAACCCAAAAGGAAAGTAAATCTTCCTACACAGAAACCAGTTTCAGCTGGATCATGACCTATTTGTCAAAGGTAAAAAGTAAAGGTTTTACAAATCAGAGAAAAAAAAATTCATAAAGTTGAAGTAGGAAAGACTCCCCCTCCCCTTCAAAATAGTCTAGAAGAACCCCAGGCCCCAAATAAGATTGGTCAGTGTGACCCCCTTAAGTTTAAGAATTTCTGTTCCTCAAAGGGATCCTTCCAGGTTACAGATGGAATGATGTGAGCCTTTGAATTGCTTCAAAGTCATCGTGTGTGGCAAGAGGAGGGGGCAACGGGTATATTTGCTTAGTGTGGCCACGAGTAGTGATTATTGTAGCTGCGCAATGTTCATAGAAGTAAAAGCTGGAAACAGCCCGTCCAGTGTGGCTCAGTGGTTGAGCATTGACCTACGAACCAGGAGGTACAAGTAAGATTCCCAGTGAGGGCACAGGCCTGGGTTTCGGGCTCAATCCCAGTAGGGGTCAGGCAGGAGGCAGAAGACCAATGATTCTCTCTCAGCATTGATGTTTCTATCTCTCTCTCTCTCCCCCTTCCTCTCAGAAATTAATAAATACATATATTAAAAAGAGTGCTTTTTTGCAGCTAGACGTCCCCAGGGCTCGGCTACCAGCTGTGAGACGTTGGGAAAGTAACTTGCTCTCAGGGTCTGGATTTCTTCATCTAGAAAAGTGGTTCTCACCCCCTCAGAGCGTGGCGAGGAGTACAGGAACTCCTCTGTGGGAAGCAGAGCAGTGCCCAGCCCACAGCAAGCACCTGAGAAATGCTGGCGATTCTTCTTCAAAGTTTATATTTCCACGTGGTGTAGACCCAGATCCCCAGATTTTATCGGAATGCCTTTCATTTCCTCCTGACTATTCAAAGCTTCTTATGTCCCTTGTTCCATGGAGCTTCTTGTTCCTGAAACCCGGTCGCTGATTCTGAGCCTCTCAGGTGACTGGTTGCTGTTCTCTCAGAAGCAGGCGCTTCTGGTCCTCATGGGGAGTGTGTGGCCTGGCCTCCCCCACCTCTCTCTCCAGGCTGCAAGATCGGCTTCCAGGAAAGGTCATGTTTAGACCTACATTTCCCTCTGCCGGGACCCACATGCCCTCAGCAGCCTCCTAAATAGAAACTATGGATGTTTCTGACGCACATGCTCCTGGGGGCCTGCAGAGCTCCGATACCTCTGCCCTATGTCCCTCCGGAAATGACCTTTTCCTGGCTCCTGGATGTGCCAGGCCAAAAATAGCATTTCTATCTGCTCAGGCCCCCTCTCCGTGCTGCCATCCCTCAGGAGGACTCAGCTGGCCTGCTTAACCTTTCGTTAAACTGCGTTAGTAGATGGGTTCTTTCTCTGGCCCTGTTGGATCTGCGTGCATTCTTTCCTTTTCCTTTGCCCCTGCTTTCTGGCCCAGATATTCATTTCACTAATACCCTCCCCACCAATGTCTTCTGAGGTTCCCATTATAAGGATATGAAATCATTGCATCCTGGGCCTGCAACACTGGATTATCTAATACAGACAGTATTCAACCTTGAGGCCAATATCTCATCCGATCTGGTTTAACTCTATTATTTTCCTGACTGGTGCCCCTTTAAGGTACCTCAGGTCTGCTGTGCCTACCAGTACACCCTGAATCCCATAAATTCATCAATTACAGTCCCTCAGGCACCAATAACTCCTTGCCCATTTCAATCACTGAGGCCTTGAAATATACCCAGTGATTCCTTATCAAACTAAAAGATTTACCCTGACTTACAGTTCACCAGGAGATGCTCCAAGGGTATGCAATGCAGGCCCCTTCACTCCAGCAAGCATCAACCCCCAGGGTTTTCAGTTAAGTTACTTGGAAAAATCATCTTCCTTTCAGGTAAACACAGTGAGTGTTCCTGGAGTTGATTGCAATGTGATCTTTTGTATTAAAAAAATCAGTATAGCAATTCAAATAATTGTTTGGTTAGTTGCCAGCCACTCCAGGTAATAAAAAAATCTATTAAACAATATACAAAAGTGGACTTTATATAAGAACAAAATATTTCTGGTACATTCAAATCACTTGTTATAAATTATGGGGGCCATTTAGTGCAATTTTATCCACTTAACACTAACTCTCAGATTAAAATATTCAGGAGGGCAGCAAACATATATCTTGACTTTCTTTTTGTTTTTCAGGAAAAAATGCATTTATAAGAAAACAGAGAAATGTGAACACGAGCATTGATGCTGATGAATTTCACGGTGAGTTACCACAATCAGATTTGTTCTTTGAAGCAGTCTTAAAGCCCAGTGAAGAGAAGACATGTTGTAAAATCTTTACTTCTTTCTATTTTTAAGTAAGGATGTTTGTTATGAAAAAATAATCTAGTTAAAGGTTAAAAAATAACAAAATCATTTAAAAATCATTTAAGCACTTCTTAAATGCTTATTATTAAGATTTCAAAGTCACATCAGTGCAATGTTCGGGCAAACCACATGCATTCTCAGTTGTTAACTATATTTCCTATCATGTCTTGCTCCTGCCAACAGAAAGCAATAGAAAGTAACTTGATCAGGATCAAGTACCAAATTAAATTTATCTTTGTATTTCCAAAAAAACCTTATACTGACATCTCCCAAATACTCATTGCTGTTTTGTCATTAAATTTATTGGGGTGACATTGGTTAATAAGATCATACAGGTTTCGAGTGTACATTTCTATGATACAAGATCTATATATTGCATTGTGTGCCCACTACCCAAAGTCAAACCGTCATCTGGTATTCTCCACCCCCACCTTCCATGCTATTCCCTGTGGTTATTATTACACTGTTGTCTGTGTCCATTAGTTTCAGTTTTATATTCCACATATGAGTGAAATCATATGGTTCTTAACTTTTTCTGACTGACTTATTTCACTTAGCACAGTATTCTCAAGTCTATCCATGTTGACCCATATGGCAATATTTCATCTTTTCTTATGGCTGAATAGTGGTCCATTGTGTATATGTACCACATCTTCTTTATCCAATCCTCTTTGGTTGGCTTTATATCTTGGTCACTGTGAATAATGCTGCAATGAACATTGGGGTGCATATATCTTTGAGAATAAATGTGTGCAAGGTTTATTTTTGGATATACCCAGGAAAGGGATTGCTAGGGTAACTATTATTTTTGTTGATAATACTCAGCTAAGAATATTTTTCTAATTGATTTTTAGAGAGAGTGGAAGGGAGAGAAGGAGACACAGAGGGATAAATACAGATGTGAGAAGGATATATTGATTGTTTGCCTCCTGAACACACCCAATCAGGGCTGAGGATGAAGCCTGCAACTGACATACATGCCCTTGACCAGAATCGAACCTGGGACCCTTCAGTCTATGGGTCAACGTTCTATCCACTGAACAAAACCAGCCAGGGTTGGTAACTCTATTCTTAATTTTCTGAGTAACTGCCAGACTGTTCTCCACAGTGGCTGTACCAGCCCACATTTGCTCCAGCAGTGAATGAGGGTTCCCTTTTCTCCACATCCTCTCCAGTACTTGTTATTGCTTGTCTTGTTCATATAATAGGTGTTAGGTAGTATCTCATTGAAGTTTTTTAAAAAATATGTTTGTATTGATTCCAGAGAGAAATAGAGAGAGAGAGAGAGAAATATCAATGATGAGAGAGAGTCATTGATTGGCTGCCTCCTGCACAACCCCTACTGGGGATTGAGCCTGAAACCTGGGCATGTGCCCTGACCAGGAATTTGACTATGACCTCCTGGTTCATAGGTCAATGCCCAGCCACTGTGCCATACCAGCCAGACAACCATGCTATTTTGATAAGCATCTAATCTAATACAAGAGTAATACTAAAATTGACCGTTTCTCTGGGACACCTAAGCCACGCCCACCAGCCAATCAGAGTGGCTGTATGCAAATTAACCCAGCCAAGATGGAAGCCAGCAGTCACGGAGCTAGAGTAAACAGCAGGCTTCCGTTGCACCAGGAGTAAACTGTCTGCCTAGGCCAGCTGGGCCTCTCTCTGCTCAAGGCAACATAGTTGCAATTATAGAAGCCACGAAGCTGAACCAAACAGGAAGCTTCCGTTGCACCAGTGATGGAGGAAACTGCCTGCCTAGGCTAGCTGGGCCTCTACTAAGGCAACATTCTTTCAATTATAGAAGCCATGGAGCTGAAGCCAACAGGAGGTTTCGTTACCTGCCTAGGCCTCGGCTTAAAGCAACAGTGTATCAATTATAGAAGAAAAATAAACCCCAGAAACCTGTTTCCAGCCAGCCTTGCTGGAATGTTGGTCAATAGGAGCTGTGGGCAGCCTGAAAATGGCCCTCAGCCCCGCACCCAGGCTGCCCAGTCACCTTAGTAGGGACTCAAACCCTGAAGGGGCTGTGGGCAGCCTGAAAACAGCCCTCAGCCCCTCACCCAGGCTGCCCAGGCACCCCAGTAGGGACTCCAACCCTGAAGGAACTGTGGGAAGCCTGAAAACAGCCGTCAGCCCCTCACCCAGGCTGGCCACACCCCAGTGGGGCGAGGGTCCACACTGGGGGGCTTGGCCAGCCTGCAAACAGCCATCAGCTCCTTACCCAGGCTGGCCAGGCATGCCAGCAGGTGGACATCTCCCGAGGGGTCCCAGACTGCGAGAGGCCACAGGTCAGGCTGAGGGACCTCCTGAGTGTGCAAAGTTTTGTGCACCGGGTCCTTAGTTGTTTTATAAAACAGACTAAATTGATGAGACCACATGTTAAGTTCTTTGAAATTCAGCATTTGTTTTGTTTTGTTTTGTTTTTTAAACCTGGCTGTTGATCTTGTTAATCTAGAGAGGGAGCAAGGAGAAGAAAAAAAAAAGTAGACTAATAATATACTGCAAAATTAAAAAGAATCTCAATACATATTTATCACTTTCTGAGCTTAATTTATACAAAACAAATACATAATTCATGACTGAGTTTTATATGAAAGTAAAATATTTCTGATTGAGAAAATGAAACAAATTTCATGACATACTTTAGTTACTAAAATGTTACACAAAATTCTGAAATACTTATTAGCAAATACAATGTAATTTAACTACATTTTAAGATTTATTTATTTTTCCTTGCCAAACAGGAGAGAAAATAATCACTTGTATAGAATACTTAGAATAGCTTTACTCTTTTCTTTATTCAACAAACATTGAGTGCCTACCAGGTATCAGTCAACTATACAAGAACAGAAGACATCAGTGAACAGAACATCCAAATCCTTCACTTTTGAGTTTATTTTCTAGCGTAGGGAGACAGCCCTCATCCTCCCTCCCCAATCATTATATTGTGTAGCTTGTTAATAGGTATTAAGTACAATGTAAAAAATACCAGAAAAGGAAGATTATGAATCCTGAGTATTGGTAACGCGTGTTTGCAGTTTAAAATAGGAAGGTCAGGAAGAGAAGGTGACATTTGAGAAAACACTCAACAGAAGTGACAGGGAAGACATGGGGGCCCAAATCCTTTCATAGTGACTCGATAGTAAGTGACTTACTAAAAAAAAAACACAAATCACAAACCACATGTAACGTGTCTGCAACAGAGAGTGCACTAGGAATCCCATATGTGGGTGTCACTCGGATGCTAAGGGGCTGGAAGACTTTCTCAAAGTCTTTTGTCTGGTACTCACTTCTATCTTCTGAAAAATAATGGGTTGGGCTTCATTGGTCCTCAACCAATGGTGGTGTCACTCTTTGTTGGGAGGGCTGTGGAAATGTTAGAGGATGTCTCTGGTTGTCACAATGATTGAGGGGTACATCTGGCAGTTAGTGGGTGAGATCTAGGGAGAGTGAATCCATTGTAATGCACAAGAAAGCCCAGCATTGAGGCTTGTCCTGCTTCATGGTCAATGGGGCCTTTGCTGAGAACATAGGCTAAGTGATCAGGAAGGTCCTATCTGGGGCTGTTGGCGAATGTCTCCACCTATGTAACAGTGAGAAACATGTACTTCCCATCCCCACATTCCAGAACCTCCATTATAGTAACATTGGGGCCTCTTTCACCTCCCTCAGTCTCTCTTCCACTTTCCTGTTCGATGCATTTGGTACATCTTTTTGCACCAAATTACCACAAGCTTAAGGGGCTAAAAACAGCACTATGTATTTACTCATGGTGCTATACGTCAGAGGTCTGGTGTGGGATTGGCCTTTGCTCAGGGTATCACAGACTGAAACCAAGGTGTTGACCAGTCTGTCTCATTTGGAGGGTCTGGGGAAACACCTGCTTCCAGGTTCATTTTTTGGGGGGGTGGGAGGGTTGCTGTTGGCAGAATTCAGGTCCTTGTGACTTGAGGACTGAGGTTGTCCATTCCTTATAGGCTACCCACCAGGGGGGCACCCTCTGCTCTTCCCATGGGGTCTTCTCCATCTTCAAGGCAGCATCATCATCCTTGTGATGCTTAAAATCTCTGACTTCCCTGTCTCTAGTTTATGATATACTAGAGGCCTGGTGCACAAAAATTTGTGCATGAGGGGGGAGGGAAAGGAGGAGTCTCAGCCCAGCTTGTGCCCTCTTGCAGTTTGGGACCCCTCGGGAAATGTCCACCTGCTGGCTTAGGCCTGCTCCCTGGGGGACTGGGCCTAAGCTGGCAGTCAGACATACCTCTGGCAGCCCAGGAGCCTGTCCACTTGCCAGCAGGGAGCAGTCCGAAGCTTCAGCCAAACATCTTTAGCACTGCTGAGGAGGCAGGAGAGGCTCCCACCACGACTGCTGTACTGGCAGCCATCAGTCTGGCTTGTGACTGAGCAGAGCTCCCCCTGTGGGAGTGCACTGACCACCAGGGGCAGCTCCTGCATTGAACATCTGCCCCTTGGTGGTCAGTGTGTGTCATAGTGACCAGTCATTCCCAGTCATTCTGCTATTAGGGTCAATTTGCATATTACCCTTTTATTATATAGAATTTTAAAATTTATTTGAAAATTACACAAATAATATAAGGACATGTTATTATTATGAAGCATTAAGTAGATATTAAGCTAAAGACTTCCTTGATATCCTTCTTCCATTATTCTCCCAAGAACAAACCATCATTAAAATTACAGTCTTATAGACCACATGTATACATAACTTATTAATATCTTTGCATTATTAATATTATATGTAAAAGGCAAGTCACACAGGTAGTCTTGGAAATGTTTCCATGTCATTTGTATATATCTACTTTACTCTTTTGAACTTTTGCATTGTATTTCATTGTATGGCTATGCTATTACTTCTTTTATTAATTGATTTTAGAAAGAGAGAGTGAGTGAGAAAGAGAAACATTGATGAGATGTTTGGCTACTTTCTGCATGCCCCCTACTGGGGATTGAGTCTGTAACCCAGGCATATGCCCTGGCCGGGAATCAAACTGGCCACCTTTTGGTGCATGGCATGATGCTCAATCAACTGAGCCACACCAGCCAGAGCTACATTTACTTTTAATTATATCCTCAATGGTGATCATTCCCACTGTTCCTATTGCCAGCTAGTACAAAATAATGAAGACACAGACATTTTTGTACAAATCTTTATGGGTATATTCATGAACAAATATGTCAGAACCTAGAATTTAGATTGGTGGGTATGCTGATTCTTATTTTTATTGAATTGACCTAATTGCCCTTCATAAGAGCATCTCTGTTTCTTTTAACAGTTTTGTGGCAGGGTTGTGGAAACCCAACAGAAAGCTCTCTTCTTCCCTATGTAGATTCTGGACTGATTGAATTTTGAGAAAAAAGTTGTGTGTGGTAGAAATCAAAGGTGGCCACCACCATCTTCATCCCTATCTGCACTCACAATACAACGCTTCATGTCCAAAGGTAGAGCCTGACTCTCTCTCCTCTTGAATCTGGGTTAAGACTACTGAGAAGCCTTGAGCAAAAGAATATAATAGAAGTGATATTTGGGAACTTTAAATTTGGGCTGTAAAAAGCCTTGCTGCTATTATTGGGTCTCATGGAATCCTTTCTCCTGGGAAGTAGCCACTGGGGACAGAGCTGAAATGCTGGGAAAACTCTTCTGTGGGCTGAAAAATTATATACCTTCATTGCATATATTACTATATGTTATATCTTATAATGATACATATATAATTTATGTAATATATATCTTTATGATATAATCATTATTTATTTAGATTATTGCTAGTATTTATATATGTTTATTTTCATATTACTGAAAAGTTGCATATATTTTTTTGTGTTAAGTCCTCACATTTTCCTTTTGTATGAACTAATCTGTTATATAAATCTTTGACCCATTTTTTCCTTAGGATTATTTAAATATTTTAAACATTCTTCCTATAGTCTGTAAACTAATGTGTTGTCTATTTACATAACTTGGAAACATTTTTCTTAACTGATCAGCACTTCCATGTATGGATTTTGCATTTTGTGTTTTAACGAGGAAGGCTTTTTCTATTCCAAGATTATAAAGGTTTTATTTTTGTTACATTTTCATACTATTTTTATGCTTAGATTTTACTTCATTTGTAATTATTTTTTTATGATATGGTAGCAACAATTTTATTACTGTGATTTCCTAAATATTTATCTAATTTTCACAAAACCACTTATTGGCTTTCTATAATATTCCCATGAACTTGAATACACACACTTTATTAAGTGATAAACTGGACTGTTGGAAGAGGCCATGGAGAGGGCATGACTGCCAGCTGGCCCATGAGCTGGACCTGGATGTGAGGCTCCTCACTGCCACACACCCCTACCGTGCTCTCTGGACTGTATTTTCTGCCCAAAATTCCCAAAGTGGGAACTGTTTTCAGGGACACAGGCTTGAGGGAGCAACATATTGTTGTTGAGATGAACTGGACTGGAGAAGTGATGGCGCCCAGTGAAGACCTCCATATAAAATGTAAGATTCTGATGGAAAGTGTGGAGAACTACTCGTATCAAGGCCACTCAAGTCTCATGTGTAAGTTCCCTAGTTTGTTAAACCTGACACCTACCAATCTGAAGCGTCTGCCTCTTTCTTCCATATCTCCTCACTCTCTACGTATGGGGGCTAGTTTCAGATTTCAATGGAGGAACTCCCAAGGTTATGAACCAGCAACTACTTCCTTTCTGTTCCATTGCTTTTTTTTGGCCTAATCTTGAACAAATAACACATTAATTGTCAATTCATGAATTAATAACACACTATTAGGATACAACAGTCCATGCACTTTTGTCCCAGATTCTGGTTTAGATGTTCTATAGACAATCCTATATTCTGGAGTTGTCTGGCTGCTTCCTGATGGTGCCGTTTAGTGTGTGTTTTATCCTCCCCATATTTTCTATACATAGAAGTTAGTGCTATGGGCTTAATTAGAGTCAAGTTAACATTTTGGGCAAGAACACTGCTTAGCACACTTCAGGTTGTATCACCTCAGGAGGTGTGCAATGCTTTCTTGTCCCGCTATGACTGATGTTAAATTGATCAATGGGTGTAGATAGAATAGCTCAGTCTTATCATCATAATGTCTTCATGCTAATAAACTGAGGTGAATTTTCAGTCTTTGCCTGAGTCAGGGTTTTCAGGTGTGGTTTTAAAATAGGGATTTTCTAATTCCATGATTTTTTCCATATCTATGAGCTGGCAGTCTTTAAATTAGAAATGTTCCCTATCACCAAGGGCTATTTATTTCTGCAACATAAAATTTGTACAGGAAATACAAGATAAAGAGTTAATTATTTTGCTTTAATTGACAATGCTCAGGAGAAGAAGTAGCATGAATTGTCTAGTTACTCCTAATAACATTTATATTCTCTCTCTTTTATTATGAATCTATTGGTTTTTATATATAAAACTAGAGGCCCAGTGCATGAAAATTCATGCACTGGATGGGGGGAGGGATTCCTCAGTCTAGCCTGCACCCCTCTCACAGTCTGGGAGCCCTCAGGGGCAGGAGGTGACCTGGTGATCAGGGGAAGGTGATGCCCCATCACACCCCTGCTGCTGCCACTGCCAGCAGCACAAACCTTGGCCAGCCCTGGTTACCCAAGCCTCAGGTGGCCCTGGGAGGCTGGGAAGCCACCATCCAAGGCTTGCCTGCATCTCAGGCCAGCCTCGGGTGGCTGGGGCCTGAGGGAACTGGGGGACTCTAGAGGTAGGCACATGGAGCTGAGGGGACTCTGGTGGGGCTGAGGGGATTGGGCGCTGCCATCTTGTGGTAGTGGGCAGCACCATCTTTGAGGACATGGCAGTCAATTAGCATATTCCCTCTTTATTGGCTGTGAGTGCTTCTATCTTTGAGGGCTATCTATTAGTATATTCCCTCCTTATTGGCTGTTGGTGCCACCATCTTTGTGACAGTGTAAGGGTCAATTAGCATATTCCCTCTTTATTAGATAGGATAAGTTTCAATTATCTACATTTATTTTTTCTTTAATGCCCATATTGCCCTATCTTCATCCTTGCTCCACTGACTTTTGACAAACTCTGTCTTTGTCTTGAATGACTTTCTTGCTTTCTGACACAATGGAGTGTCTCAGTCTTATTTTTTTTTTTTTGTTCTGGATGTGGGAAAGGGAGCTTTAACTTCATTATTACTCTTTTGCATGCTTAAAACTATTGTCATTTAAAGAAAGATTATATCTACTTGATTGGAATATAATTTACATAATTAACACTCTCTTAAATGGATTTTGATAAATGTATCTACCCATGAAAGGACCACCACAATCAATTTTAGAACATTTCTTTCACTTCAAACATTCCTTGCCTTTTTCCAATCAATGCCCGCTAGTACTCCCAGACCAGGTAACCAGAGACCTGCTTTTTATAACTGTAGATATATTTTGTTTTTGCCTATTGCACTTCATCAGAATGAAATCATATAGAATGCACTCTTTTGTGTCCAGCATCTTTCTCTCAGAATAAAGTTTCTGTTCACTCCTTGTTTCCTGTAGCAAGAATTTATTCTTTGTCACGACCAAGTAGTATTCCATTTCATGGGTATACCAGTATTTGCTCATTCATTTATTTATTGATGGACATTTGGGGCTATTATACATGACTCTGCCATGAGTATTCAAACAGAAGTTTTTGTGTAGAGGGGTATTTCCCTTTTTCTTGGGTAAATACCAAGGAGTAGAATTAATGGGAAATATGGGAAGTATAGATTTAACTGTATGAGAACCCAGAAAGCTATTCTTCAAGGTAGTTGTACCATTTAACCTTTGCACCAACCAAGTATGAGCATCTCAGTTGCTCTACATTCTTGACATCCTTTGTTTAATCTGTTTAATCTTATGATTAATGATGTTGAGCATATCCTTCTGCTTATTGGCTATTTGCATATTTTCTACCGTGAAGTGCATGCTTTAGTTTTTTCATTGTTGTTGAATTGTATAATTTCTTTATATTTTTTAAATACAAGTCCTTTGTCAAATGTATGTATTGCAAATATGTTCTCTCCATCTGGGGCCACCTCTGAATCTTATTAAAAGAAAGATTTCATGAACAGAAGTTTTTATTTTTGATGCAGTCACTTTGGTTTGTTCATTCTAAGTTCATTTTTGTATACAATATATTGCAGGTAATATGAAGAAAGGTAACTTCTTATTGCTGATATAACAAATCACTATAAGCATAGTGACTTCAAACAACACAAATTTGTTGTCTTAGAATTCTAGAGATAAGAAATTCAAAATCAGTTTTAGTTGGCTAAGGTCGAGGTGTTAGCCATACTGCATTCCTTCTGAGGACTCTCGAGGGGAATGTGCCTACTTGCTATTTGCAGCTTTTAGAGGCTGTCAGCATTCCTTGTCTTGTAGCCCCACCCAATCACTCCAGTTTCCACTCTCATGGTCACATTTCCTTCTCCAGCTCTGTGTTTCCTGCCTCCTTCTTATATGCATAGCTTTGCTTATATCTGGGCCCACCTGAATAACCCAGGCTTATCTTCACCCCTTAGATCCTAATCTAATCATTTACTAGTATATGAGCCCCCTTTATCCATGTAAGGCACAGGTTCTGAAGAATAAAACATGAACATTTTGAGGCAAGGAAGACATTCTTTTGCCACACACTTGTGTTCCAGGTGAAAAGTAAACTAAACTCTTGAAAACTACTTTTGAGAAAGTAAGCTGCCTGACATATCCTAGATGACATTGATCTGCATGTATTAGAAGTTTGCAGGTACAGAAACACACTGGGTCCAAAAGGCTTTGGTGCATTAACACATTTAATTCTACACAGCAGAAATAGTTTTTATTTTGGAGATGAAAAGAATTCCTGTAAGCTTATTTAACAACTGGAGACTTGAGCTTGCCAGCTGGTGTGAACACTCAACCACTCTTTCTCACACATACTGATTTTTTGGTATTATTTTATTTTGTTCTTAAAGAATTTAAATACTTTTGATTAAAAGACAAAGAGCTCTACCTTGAGAATAACTTCAGAACTCCTTTTTGAAGCAGCTAAAGCATTTTCATTACCCATCTGTCACCAGCAGTCAATGGACATTTGGAGAAATGAAGAATTAGGTTGTTGGGCTAAATGCACACAAAAACAATGATCTCATGTTGTAACAAATGCTCTGCCATAGCCTATTCCCTTGAAGATGTGGCAAGAAGACCACAGTCTATAAAATCTGTGTGCACCCTTTTTTTCTCCATTGCCATCCTATCATCTTGTTTTAGGTTCTTTGAATGATCATTTCTTCCTTCATGCTTATATAAGGTTTTTTGTTACCAATTCCCACTCCACTACCTGCCTACCTCCACCCAGGCAACTCCTGCTCATGAAATCTTGCATTAAATGTCATCATCAGAAAGTCTTTCCTTACCCATTACCCAGACTAGATTGTTCCTCATAATCTACCACAGGGCTCTACATTTTCTTTTCACAGCATTTATGACAGTTTCAATTCAGTATTTAGCTAGATATTTAATTAGCTGATATCTACCCTTGTTAATAGACTGCATAAACTCTATGGGGGAACATATTATTTTCATTTTGCTCATTGTTAAATGTCAAATACCTAAAAAGATGACTCTTGCTTAGTAAGCATTAATTTTGTTTGTTACTTAAATAAATGAAGCAGGAAGAAGGCTGATCTCAGAAGGCCTGTAGGGTATTTAACAAATTGAGGAATGATCTGAAGAATATTACAGTTGAAAGAGGCAGGCACTGAAGCTGAATGTGGGTATCAAGCCTGGGTGACTCAATGAATGGTCATGTCATTAACAGAAATTGGGATGTCAGGGAAAGTAATCATTGTTTAACCAACTTGTACAATGGTTACTTCACTGGAAAATCAGGAGTTGAATTCCCACCTCATTCCAAACAAACTTATAAGACAGAGAAGAAGAGATACACAAGAGTGGTAATTGGAACTTCAAGACAAATGTGGAATTCTGACAAAATACTGTTGGTCCCAGCATTTCTTCATCCTTGGGGATGACACAAAGGCACGTAGGGGGGCCTTGAGAAAGGCTAAGCCTGTTGGTGTCCCATTATCGGACACACTACACCATCAGCTTTATCTGGCCAGGCCTCTCCCAGGTTGATGCAGGGCATCTGTGAGGTATCCTTTCCAGCCCTCTGAGAAGTCTGTCTGGAAACCCCCCACTGCCACCCAAGTCTTGGTATCACATATACTTGGTGTTCTGGCATGCTTCAGGCAGAAGCCAACTGGGGAAATAAGGACATAGACGTTCACCTCTTGTTTTTCCCCTTTTATTTTTGTCTTCCCATAGTAATGTATTAATTTCCTAGAGCTCCCCTAAAAAGTACCATTATGTGGCTTACTTAAAACAACAGAAATTTATTATCTTCCAGTTCTGGAAGCCAAAAGTCCGAAATTAAGGTGTCAGGGCCATGTGCTCTCTGAATCCCGTGGAGGAAAATCCTTCCTTGCTTCTCCTAGCTTATGGTGTTGGCCAACAATCCTTGCGTCCTTGGCCTATTGATGCTTAACTCCAGTCTCTATCTCCATTGTTACATGGTGGGCTCCCCCATCCATGTGTTTCTGTGTCTTCACTTCGTTTAAGGATCCCGGATATATTGGGTCAGGGCCCGTCCTAGGGATCTTATCTTAACTTGATTTAATCTGCAGAGACAATTTCAAATTAAAGTCTAATTCATATATCATTATTGGTGGTAAGAACTTCAGCATGTATTTTTGAGGACACAATTTAACCGTTAACAGTACTCATATCACATCTTTTTTTATCAAGAAATGGCTGACTTCCTGTCCTTGCTACTGTAGGTTCTCTCTTGCAAGTTGCAGGAGAACACTATGACAATGGGTTCTTTAGGCATGGCTGTTCATAGGCCAAAGGAGGGTAAACAAATACTTGAAAACTTATTTTCAAGACCATCACCTGGCTTGTGAGCTTTTACTAGTACCTTAGTGTCCGATCCTATTTCTGCATGCCAGAAGCCATATATTACCTTGCTCCTTTTCTTTGCATTCTGTCTCTGTCTGGGACATGTTCTCATTTCTTCCCCAGGCAAATGCCAGCTGGCAAGGACAACGGTTATGTATACAGAAAGGTGAAAGACTACAAATTCCATTAATAATACAATAGTTAATATCTAGGTAAACATCACTATTAATGAATCATCTCAGATTCACACTCCTATTACCTGGTTTGATTTTCAAGTAACTCAGTGTTAGCTCAGTGCTTCTATGAATGACAGGTTCATTCAGTATAGCCACCTTTGGGCCCCAAATCCTAAAATGTTTTCATTGAGAAGCCAGAGCTTGGTATCTTCCACAGGAATAAAGGCAACTGAGTTTACCTATCTGAGATAGTCTCTCCTCATCCTTTAAGGTTTTCTCTTCTCTTCCTGGGGTGCTCACTGCTGTGTCCACTGCAGACGGACTCCGTGTCCTTGGAGGCCATGTCCTTACAGCACTATGGCATCTGCTGCATTCAGGAACACAAAAAGGCCTCTCACCAGCTGCTCACATTGTGTTGAACCAACACCTCATTGAATGGCGTTGGACGTTTCACTTTTCATTTAGCCGTGCATATCCCTGTAGAAATAGTCTACACTCAGTGGGAGAAAGGAAAATAGAAATAAAAAAAAACAGAAGAAGAATTAAATATCTGGCAGCCTTTGACCAGGGAGGAACCAAGCGTTTTCAACCTTAATGAATTTGGTGAACTTTGAGTACCATTTGCAAATGACACAGATTATGAAAAAATACTTGTTCAGTTTCATGTACTTTGTTTTTGAAGTAGAAACACTCACAAGGAAAACAGTTCCCATATGTTCGCACTTTTAAAATTGTGGAATAATTAGTGCACTTTAACGAGTCAGGAGATCTGTCTTCCATGTGAGCATCATATGGCACACGCAGTAAACAGCTTTTAAGTGCCTTTGGGAACGCCAAGCGCAGGATTGGAGTTCAGGTGAGTGGGAGGCTTGACAATGGCATATTATTTATTCTTCCTTAATTAGGTGACTGCATTTCACATGTGTCTTGGTATGTTTTTAGATCATGAGAAAGTAAATAGTACATTACCAAGCCCCTCCAAAACACCCCAAAATAACACGGTGCATGTGTCGGAAGGAAATAAATATTTACCGAATTAACTGATGGTCTTGTTCACCAATGCATGCCAACCTTGTGTTTGCATTTATTATTTTAACTTCCATTTTTTTCCAATGCCTAAAAGGTCTGCTTTTCCTTATGAACCACATTTATTTTAAATCAACTTCTAAATAGTCTTTCTATCATGATTCTTATCATTGATTGCTTGGGAGCTTATTTCACAGTTTAGAAGGCTGTCAGAGGTGGAAATTGCCAAATAAAATTTTTTAATAAAAAAGTAAAATAAAATACCCCCTTTTTATTTGCCAGGCTCATTTGTCTTTGTCTATAGGTCTCATTTAATACCCTGTTCTTGAGACTAAGCAGAGCAAGAATCTTTCCCTTCATTATCCCTGGGGATATGGAAGCAGAGTTTAATTCATTCATTCTTTTATTCTTTTCTTTTTTCACTCTAACTTTTCTCTGTCCCCATTGAGCTTACCAAAGTAAAACAAGCATGTATCTAACATTAAAAATCTGAAAGAAAAAACAAAACAAAAACAAAAAAGAAGCCTCTCTAATTTGGGAGATCAAGAAGGAAGGCTTGTCTGAGAAGGCGACATTGGAAATGAGACTAGGAAGGGACAGAGGCAAGTAGACAAATAGGTATGGGAAGATGAGGAGAGGGGGAATGCCAAAGGCTGGGGGAAGCAGTTCAAGGCCTAGAAGGAGATGTTATGAGCAAATTACAGAGCGAGAGGCAGTTGAGGTGTATTAGAGAAATAAGTAGTGAAGTGAAAAAGTTAAGACCTTGAAATGGGCTAAGGAGATTAATGGATACCCCTTCCATGGAACCATGGAGCCTCTGAGAAACATTTGATTTTATCAGGTTGTGAGCTTCTGTCTTTGCTTAGGCTGTTGCACAACTCTGTGAAAATAAATGTTACCTTGCAGAAAACTGATAACCATGCAAATAATTTTGCCTAGATAGTAGTAAATTGTGTCCAGTGGAATGCAGTTGGTTACTGCTCCATGGTTAGACCAGTTTTTGTAAAGTCATGCCAACATTGTTTTACTCCATGCAACTTTGTGATTCTTTGACTTTTCATCTAAACAGGTGGTAACATCTTTTCCAGTTCTTTCATTAACTAGTGAATTTAATAAAGCATTTGACACATGTTCATTTTACACTGTGTTTCCATAATTTAGTTTAGTCTTTGTATGCAACATGGATGGGGGTCCCATATTTGTATTTTCTTTCTTTTGTCTTCATGGAGTAGCTGGTGGTTCACTGCACATATACTTATATGGTTAACTTTTGATTATTCACACTAATGTGTATTTTCTCTTTCCATGCTACTCCATCTCACCAACAAACACACTCATACAAGCACATACTGTGCCCTGCAGAGGCTAAGGGTTCCATAGGGAAGCCTCTGGGGAAGCTGTGGGGTCTGAACCATCCACATGAGTTGAGTGGGCTGCAGGCTTTTACTCCAACATAAGTGATGCAAGTAGCAAGTGATACAGATGTTTATAGGCCAGAGCCATTACTAAAGGTTGATGTTGTCAGCCAAAGATTCTTGAGAGCTGAAGGAATAAATTTCCAATAGAGAGGTCATGGCATCAAACATTAGAATAAAAAAATAAACACATACCTTGGAGAGACAGAGGAGGTCAAATCATGTTGCACATAAATCTCCTTGAGTTGACCTGGTTGTAGAGAAGACTGTGCTAGAGGTGAGGAATGAGGCCTAGGGGTCCATTGCGCCTCTTCTGTGGGACTTCATAGAGTCCTTTGAGCAGTTCTACTTATAGCTCACCTTTTCCGGCCAAAGCTAACACCCAGGACCGCACAGTTGAGCACAAGGGGAAGCTGGAGATGGAGTCTTAGCTAAGAGCTGGCATTTGTTGTGGTGCTGAGGAAGAAAAGAAAAGATGCTGGAAATTAACTGTATATAGTGTCTGCCATAGCCCTGCTCAAGTTACACTTTGTTAATCACTCGGCTAAGGTGATTATGGAAGGAGCCATCTATCTTCCTCTGATACTTCACTCAGCTTTCTCAGTGTAACAGGACAACTGTTATTCTATGTGTCCAAAATCCCAGCTCTAAAACAAACAAAACAAATAAACAAAATAACCTAAATCTAAACTCTGAGTCTCAGCTCTGACACTACATCACACTCACTTTTTCTTTCTGAGCCTCTGAGTCTTGAGGCCTCGTTCCTTATCAATGAAATGAGGCAGATGTACTGGTTACACAGTATCCCTTCCAGGTCTTTGGTTGTCATACTTCTCATCTCACAAGATCTGTTAGGATAAAGCTTATTACTCTATTTTTGCGCCTGGTGATATCTCACATGATGAGATGCTCAAGAATGTGATTTCAATAAATTCTGGTTGATTAAAAGCCTAGAGGAATGTGTGGATGAATGGGCAACCCAGATGTGTGCCATCTCACACTCTCTGTTTTAGTCCCACATTCATATAGATGCAGAATCGAGCTTCTCGTTGAGTTTCCTAACGAGCATCCATTCATGCAAAAAGTTCTGATCAGCAAGGCAAATTCTATGAAAGCATTTATGGGGGTGTCAAAGCAGGAAATTTGCATCACATGCTTGACAACCAACACCTTCAGAATCCATAAGATGTATCTAGGCTTCAGTCATTGCTTGGCTGTACCAAGATGGTGTGTCTCCCCCGTACCCCCACCCACTTTGCCAGTCCACGCAGGTCCAACTTTTCTGGCTCATTTCTCATTTTTGGAGCCTCTCTTACACCCCTTACCCACCTCCAGACCCCCAATACAAAATTGAACAAAATAAAACAGCAAATGAAAACTACAATTTTCTTTCAGCTTAACGTATTTAATGATTTATTTCTGTCACATATTATTTTTTTTCCAAACAAAATAAAGGGCCAAATTTATAAGGACACTTCTCTTAAAAGACAGATAGGGTTATAGCCATCTTATTTCCATCCCAGACAGATAGATGAAGAGGTGAAGATGAGGTAGTGAAAATAAGAGGAGGGAACCTGGAGTTAGCAACTTTTAGATGCCATTTACTGATGGATTGTGATCTTCCAGGCTTCATCATCTGAGATGTGTTATTATCTCCATGTAGATCCAAGGTAGGGTGTGATCAGGGCAGGTTTGCCCATGGTTTAAGGTGATAGATAGTGCGTGGCATCAATGGAATTAAACCCAGGGTAATCTGATTCCAGTGCTTGTCCTTGCCTTCCTCAAAATGTCACTCCGCTGCCTTCTGGGAGGGGTTTACTCTACTATCAGACGAGCCATCTCTCTGAATGCCTGACTTCTCCAGGCAAAGAAATGGCACCCCAGCAGCAGCTAATTAGGCCCGAGCAGCTCTAGGTACCCTAAATTACTCAAACTGTCTTGGCTTGAGAGGCACCAGTGATCCCCTACAGGACTGTGATCTGATAGCAGTTGAAAGTGTGGGGAGGTACTTATCAGCTACTTCAAAGTGACTAATATTTAGAGCAGAGAGATGAGGTCAATGAGATAGCAGAGGAGGGAGGCTCTTCCATGAGGAGAGGGAGAGGATGCATATTGTTCAGGGGCTGGGATTTCAACACCTCGGATGTAATCTGGCAAAAGGGCAAAAGGTTTAAACTGTTGGTCTGGGAGCTTTGATTCCGTTTCCTCATAGTTATCCCAAGAAGAGTTTATTTCGGGATGAAAAATCTAGACCAACATTAATATAGTGGCCATGGGTGGCTAGATGTAACTATTTAGATTTAATTATAATTAATTATTATTATTTTATAGAGAGAGGAAGAAAGAGAGGGGGAAACATTAATTGGCTGTTTCCTGCACAGCCCCATCTGGAGATCGAGCCCACAACCTGGGTGTGTGCCCTGACTGAGACCCTTTGGTGTGTGGGATAATGCTCAACCAACTGAGCACACTGGCCAGGCTGAAGGCCTGGGATGGTGCAGATGCTGGGTGGAGGGAGGCAAAAAGGGGGTGGGGATGAGGGACATCTATAATACAGTCAACAATAAAAAATATATATAACAATAAATAAATAAAAACAAAGCAACCACAAAAAAAACACCCCATCAGCCTCTATGTAACTATGAAATTATTCTAGGGCACATTTCTGAATGTTTTGAGTCACAGGGTTTGAAAATTTTTAAGGAAAACTCTTCTTATTGAAGAATAATGTACACATAGAAAACTAAAAATTATGATTGCACACCTTGAAAAATTACCCCAAAGTGACCACATGGGCATGACCGATCTTTTTACCCAACCAGCTTTTAAACAGAAGCTGAATGCGGTTGCCTGACTCATGTAGGCGCTCCAGAAGCAGACCTGGGATAAGAATCGTGTGCAAACGAATCATTAAGAAAAGCTCCCAGGGAAGTCATGGGAGGAAGGAGAGGGAGAAGCAGAGCAGGGGAGAGGGTAAGGGTCGCTTCAGGATAACCCTAGTGAACTCAGAAGGGAAGTAGCATCAGAGTTTAGACGCCATTTATTGAAGGTTAATGGGGTGTCTGCTTTCTCATCCCCGATAAAAGTCAGTGGTGATGGCTCTGTGGGGCGAGAAAGCATGAACTCCCAGCCCCCCGGCTCTCTCTGCCTTTGGACAAAGCCTCCATAGGACAGTCTGTCCAAAAAGCAACACTGGTACGGCTGCGCATTGGGAGCCTCGCAGAGGTGCAGGTGGAGGTGGCTGGGGTTGGGGGCTGTTGCACAGAAATGGTAAAGAGGCGGTGAGCGGACTTTGGAAAGTCTTTGCTGCACATACCATCTGCATACCAGAGCCCTCCCTGCCCAGAGGACACTACCCTAATGTTTTCCCTATTATTTTTGTCGTTGACACTATTACAGATGTCCCCATTTCCCCCTTTTGCCCACCTCCACCCAGCCCGCCTCCTCCTCCCCTCCTCCCACCAAACCTGTTCCCTCTGGCCATCACCACTCTGTTGTCTGTGTATATGGATGATGCATATATGCTCTCTGGCTAATCCCTTCCTTCATCTAGTTCCCCCCCCACTCACTTCCCCTCTGACAGCTGTCAGTCTGTCCCATATATCCATGCATCTGTTTCTATTTTGTCCATTTATTTTGTTCATTAGATTTCACATATAAGTGAAATCATATGGTTTTTGTCTTTCTCTGACTGGCTTATTTCACTTAGCATAATACTCTCCAGGCCCATCCAGGTGTTGCAAAAGGTAAGAGTTCCTTCTGTTTTTACAGCGATGTAGTATCCCATGGTGTAGATGTACACCACCCTGATTTTTAGCACTCTGGGTCAGTTTTGCTTGTTTTTGAACTCTGTGTAATGGAATCATACTGATAGTGCTTCTTCGTGTCTGCTCTTCTTTACTTATCTTGATGTTTGTGAAGTCCAGCCAAATCACTACATGTAGCAACGATATTGCTCTTCATTGCAGTGTAGAACGCTACTGTTTAAATATACCACCAGTATATTTATTAACTGTTCTTGAACATGAGTTGTTTCTGCTTTGGCAATATTATTGAATTATCCTTCTACGAACATTGCTGACCAAATGTTCTTCTGAAGAGAGGAATTGCTGGGCCATAGGACAGACAATATTTAACTATAATAGACATGGCTGGAAGCAGTTCTCCAAGCTGGTTATACCGAGTGAGAGGCCAGGAAATAAATTCTGCAATAAACTCTTGATCATGTATCAAAATGATTACTTCTACAGTTCACTGCAAAGCATGTCTGTATAGTACTACGTGAGAATTAAAATATTTTGTGACATCAGCCTTTAAAATCATTTACTGTGCAACATTCAATGGTAATAATAGACAGTTAAACACCTAATATCCATAGTTGACAAAATGTTTCACTGACTAGCACTCATTTAAATGTGTCCTCCTATAGAGGGAGTAAAACAGAGAGTCAATTTCCCAGAGAGTTATAAAAGGGTTCTCCTGTTCCTTGGGTCTAAGAACAAACAACAATACAAAGCTGAAGAAACACACAGCTGTCAGGATGGCTTTTATCAAAGTCAGCAAACAACATGCGATGGCGAGCATGTGGAGAAAAGGAAGCCCTGGTGCATTGTGGGTGGGAATGCAGACTGGTGCAGGCACTGTGCAAAGCTGTATGGAGAGTCCTCAAAAAATAAAAAATAAAAAAGACAACTACCATATGACTCAGAATTTCCACTTTATTTAAAGAAATCCAAAACACTAATTTGAAAAGAAATATGCACCCCTGTAGGTAGAGCACAGGAGGTTTTGTCTCGGTGCAGAGGCTGATGCATGCTGTGAGCTTACTCCAGCATTTCAGATCTTTCTGGCACACCAGGGAGATGGCAGCGCCCGCCTGAGCCCCTCCCAGAGCCGCCTACACAGTACCCTGACCTTTCATTGGCTCCCCTGAGATGGTGTTCCATGATTGGCCACCTCCACCTATAAACACCTGTACTTCCTCAATAAAGTTAGACCTGCGTCCCAGAACCTGGTCTCTGGAGTCGTGCATGCAATCGTCCTACGCTAGGGGCTCCGCCGTCCTCACCCCTGGGAAATCCCCTGCTTCATATGGTGCCTGAACGTGGGGCACCCAGCACGTCGGACCGGGTGAGTGACCCTCTGCAATATGGGCAATATTGCCCCCGAGGCACGCGCCCCTAAGGCGCGAGCTCTCCATGCCATTTGCAGAGTAGGCTAGTTTAAGATATAAAAAAAAGAAAAGAAAGAAAGAAGAAAAAAAAAAAACTTCAGATGCTGTGGGAGTGCTTCTTACACTTTAATCCCTGGTTTTCAGAAGCCTTTGACCCAGGCACTTGGGAGAAAGTACTTAAGCCTATAAGGAAAAATATTTCCACTTTCTCTGAACCCCTGCCATTTTGGCCCTCCTCTCATGCCTCTCTGGAGTCCCCCCTGAACTATCTCTGCCGGTACCTGTGGTCCTTGCGGCCTCAGTGAAGGCAGGTCCCCTCCCCCCATATTCCTCACCAGAGTCCTCTGCCTCCCCTGATGCGTGGGAGTTGTTTGTTAAAGAGAGTCCGGACAAAAGTGCAACTAACCAGTCTACTGCCGAGTCCGAGCCTTTGGGGGAGGGGAAGAAGGCACCCCCTCAAACCTTCCCAGTAAACAATAACCCCACAGCCACTCAACCACAAGCCTGGCTTCCGTCTAACCAAAAGGAGTTATTAGCCATTAGGAAAGCAGTACTGGAAGATGGTCTCTCAGCCCCATATACTCAACAACTATTAGACAATTTTAGCATTAATCTCAATTGTCCCTATGATTGGAAATGTTTGGCCAGAACTATTTTACCTCTTGGAGACTTGATCCAGTGGAAAGCACTGTTTTACAAGCAGGCTAAGCTTCTCGCAGACCAAAACCATGCTTCCGGAAGTGATAATACACCTAACTTAAAGGCGAAGGTGGAGGCACTTCAAGGGGAAGGTCAATACGCCTCCCCAACTGCTCAAGCCCAGGGACAGCCTAGGTATTTTGACCAGGTCCGCCTCTGTGCTATGCATGCGCTCGCCCAAATTAATCCCAAAGGGAAGCCGGCCCAATTGTCCAAATTAGTCCAAGGATTGAATGAAGGCTTCTCGGAGTTCTTACACAGAGTCCGGGAGGCTATTGACCAAAAGGTTACTCATTCTCAGGCAGCTGATGCCCTCACTCGAGAATTAGCATGGGAAGGAGCTAATGTGCAGTGTAGACAGGCCATAGCACCAGTAAAGTCCAGAAATATTGATGATTGGGTCCTTGCATGTCGGGATGTTAGCAGTAGATCTGCAGCAGCTTTGGCTGCTGCGCTCCCAGAACACGTGAATCTGAGAGTAAGAGCTGACGCCCCAAAAGGGGGCGTGTTTTGAGTGAAGGGGGCGTGGCCATGTTGCCAAGGAGTAGGACCCAAAAAAAAAAAAAAAAGTAGAAAGGAAAAAAAACCAACCAACCTCCCTCCGAGGAAAAAAAAAAACAGAAACCAACCTCCCCTCGGTGTAGAAAGGGCTTTTCACTGGCAACAGGACTGCCGCTCCAATAAAGGTAAGGAAGGCAATACTCTACCACCTTTAAACAAGAAGGGGCAGCTCTCAGCCCCGCAAGTAAGAGAGTTTAAAAATCCAAATACAAAAAGAGAAAGAGAGGATAATAGGAAGTAACCCACATACTATACTAACACAGGCTTTAACCACATTAAACTTTTTTAATTTTGATAATCATGGTCTCCCTCCAATATACAAGCACTGGGGAGGTCTTCGGAATCTTCCAACACCCCTTCCCCTGGTTCGATGGCGGGATCCCCTTTCAAGAATATGGAAGGAGTTCTTAGCATTTGCAGGAGTATGGATGGAGCTGGAGAACATAATGCTAAGTGAAATAAGCCAGTCAATGAAAGAAAAATACCACATGTCCTCACTCATCTAT
Organism: Murina feae; assembly: GCA_004026665.1. Taxonomy (NCBI): domain Eukaryota; kingdom Metazoa; phylum Chordata; class Mammalia; order Chiroptera; family Vespertilionidae; genus Murina; species Murina feae. Next base: position 89 of record PVJC01006158.1, on the reverse strand, counting down.
GGATAATAATAACCATTATAAACTGGTGAACAAAAATGGACACAGAGGCAGAGCAGCATCAAACAGACTGTCTAATTACAGCAACAAGG